>JAEQBH010009283.1:0-149089 GCA_016808115.1 Tetrastigma voinierianum
AGACTTGATCGAGTCATTGATAAAACCTGAATTTGTTCTTAAGTCAAAGTTATTACCATAGCCCTTTCCGCAAGCCGAATACACTGTCTCCATTCCTAAAAAGATTTGAATTCAAAACTCAAACTTAATAGCTGTAAAAAGAGGATCAGAGAGGATATGCCTTGGGTAATCTGTGACAGTGCATAGTGGTACTCTCATCGTTGGCCATATGATTAAAGCAAGAGTTACAGAGAAATTAGAGTGCAATAATGAGTTAGGATCTTAGTCCCGTTCTGATATCATGAAAAGATGAATAACAAAGGGAATTGGCTAAAAATGAATATTATTAGTATTGAATCGTTTATTTATACAAGAAGATTTGTATTCTTTTTTCCAGCAAGGCAAGGAGCAATTAGCTATTACATTATGCTAGTGTTGTCCAGCCAGTAAGTGTAGATTGCAATAGGAAGACTAATATACACTGATCATCAAAGATTTAGGAATATTGACTTTCCAACATTTTGCTAATCATAGCCTTAGGAAGTAGTAGGAGTTTCAAGTGATCTGGTGATGAGTTTATTTATCTGTCGATGATTTCTTTATTACTGGGGTCGTCTTGATGAACTCCAAAATAAACCCGCATTAGGACATATGGTATCATACTCAGTTAGCAGAACCACCTCCCAATATAATATGACTAAACCATCTTTCTCCAGTCAATTTTTCTGCCAAATCCTTCCATTGATCAGCATTTTCCAGGTTGATTTAATCTGAATGCGTTGGAAACCAACACTGACCTTTGTTTCCATAATTTAATGTCCAAACAAACCCTTTCTGAACTTCTGTTTCATTTTTCTTGCCTAGAAAACTGACCCAGAAAAGAACATTTTGACTTCAAATGATGTATTATAAGCTTTGGACAAATTCCACAGAGCCCTTTGGTCAAGGCAAGAGAGTGCCCCCATTGACCATCCTGTGGGGTCAGTCTGATCCAAATAGACCTCTTGATTTCAAGGAATTGGTTAAGGGGAAAATTTAAGATTTACTTTTTTCCAAAATTAGTGTTTTTTTGATCTATTTAAATTTGTTCATGGACATTTTACATATTCACACATATGTTGGGTCCCCCATTTCTGCAAGTTCTTATCTTGGCTCGGAACTCCATGTGGGTATGTTTGATTCCAAAACAAATTAATAATGTAAGGTCTCTCTTTCATGCTGTCAATAATTTTTTCAAAATTCTATCCAATGAATAGAATGATAAAGCAACAAAAAACAGATCAGTGAGCTCTAATCAATACTCGTTCAAAACTCATTATTGGTTGTAATCCAAACTCTACTCCACTAAATTTCTTGAGATAGTAGTGGTGACCGGTGGGTGTCAAATTGTCAATGTATAGCAGCAATATCAACAGTGCATGGCATGCATGCATGAATCTATGTTATAGAGAGTGAGAAGGGGTTAGTGGTAAGTAACCACATCTTCTGAGTTAGTGCCCACTATATGTGAGCCCATAACTCTGTCAACACAATGGGTCCAGTACTGGCCTGTTGTGAGCATTGAAGCTAGTCATGATCCAGTCGCTCGCCCACTCATGGATCCTCCTGCATTCGGGCAGCAGGCCCCAGCTGCCTGCTTGTAGGTCCACACTCCACAAGGCCACCCCCCATCAACTCTTGGTCCAGAATTTGGGAAGAAAAGGTACACTCAGTTAGTCCTCGTGTCGCTCAGTTTGTCCTATATTCCTATGTTAGGGTTTTTTTCTTTTAATGTCACAAGTTCAAGTCCTCTTGCATAAGTCATGGGAGGATTTACTGGTTGATGCCTTGCAAAATCCATTGAGGATCTATCCGGAGAAACCATTTTCCTGGAGGATCTGTCTGATAATCTGAAGCTGGTCCAACACCGACTGGGACTTTTTCTCCCAATGTCATCAGTTTCAATGCCTAGATAATTTGGCATTTAATCAAATTGACAGTGTTATTTATATCATATCCGATCGTTATCTAAACTCACACACCAGGAAAAGGAAAGTGTAAAGCAATATTAAAGTAATTTCTCAAACAAAAGGATAAGGGCATTGGGACCATAGAAGTCTTCTCTAAGGTAAAACAAATTAAAATTATACAAAAATTTTCCTGTAATGTCATCCATTGGAGTTCCACTAAGAAGTATTAAAAGATTACTAAGGTTCCAATTTGACCACTGAGATTGTATCTGACCGTCAATTTCAAGTGGTCACTAAAAGGTTTATTTGAGTCTCAATTGAGCCATTGAAAATGTATCCAACTAACATCAATTTCGGGCCCACGATTGTAAAAATAATTTCAGCGGAAGACAGAATTCTTGGCAAAAAGATTAGGCATTGGGATCCTAGAGAAAAGCCTCTCCCTCAAGGCATACAAATTAAATGGCAAAAAAGGGAAACTCAAAGGCAGAGGTAGACTGAGGAAGAGAAGGGCACTGGTTTGTAACTTTATATCACACAGAGTCACTAATCTTTGATCACAAGTAGCATGGCATGTGCTTCTTCCTAGTGTTGCGTAATAGTCTCTTCCAGACTGAAATGATATTACAAACTCTGTTAGTCGTTGTTTAGAGATGAAAATAATTTATATTACACCCAAAATTGTGTAGATTTACGATATATGGCCAAATCTTTGACCACGTTCTTTGGATGTTCATCCATCCCCACCAATGAACACGCCATACTCTCCTGAAAAAGATTTCATGGAGGCAACATCAGGAAGAATAACCGCATCAACAACAAACTAACGATTAAGACGCGCCAAGATTTTATTCGATCATTGAACATTTACTGTTAACACAACATTCAATCATCCGAACACCTCCGCTTCCGCGCCGTCTCATTTCGTTAACGACTTATTCGCCGCATTATTGAAAGAAAATATATTTGCGCATGTTACGAAAGTTTTATTGCAACGAGGTCTGATCAGATGGTTCATGATCGAATACGGATTATAATGAGAAGAATCGCCATCACGTAACCGAACCGGACCTTCTTCCATTTCGTCTTTGAACGATTAAGATCACATCGCGCGACCGCTAAGACAAAAATGAAATCACGTAAGAATTGACGATAGTAATCGCTTTAAAAATGCTTTAATCAAATCACTCTTTCAAAAATTAACTTCAATGAGGCCTCTGAGTATATGTATACATTAAATACTGTGCTTACATAATTTGCAATTTTTGCAACACAAGATTAAAAAGTGTGAAGGTAAAACCAACTCTAATTTGAATGGGTCCAACATACCAAATCTGCAGGCATATATGCAAGGATGAAATGAGTTTTTATCATCACATTATGGAACATGGAAACTTATCCAAATGAGTAGCAAATCAAAATGGCCAATTTGATGGGTTCTTTTTATCTTGCATTAATGAGAATTACTGTATAGTCCATATACAATAGGGAATTAGTTGAAGCAATCTAGTCTAATCTAATCTGAATTTGGCCTGAAACATGGAGATGATAGAATATATTTGGGGTTGGGGATTGTTCAATTATGAAAAAGGGAACCTCTCTAACTACTAAACTGAGTATATATATATATATATATATATATATATATATATACACACAGTGTTGTATACTGTCTGTTTGCCCTTCATTTTTGCCAAGTGAAAGTGATAATTCTGTATTCCAAGGATTTTTGGACTTCAGAATCTTCCATATTCATATATTTCACACTGCACTTCTTTTGAGGATAAAGAACTGGCCTAACAAGAACTCAGTAATCTTTAAATTGAATTATTCATCTCCTTCTAGAGATTTGTTCCCTTCTCCATCCTTATGTACATACTGCAGAGAATCAAGAGTGAAGATTAAAATTTATAATCTTCTATCGAAAATAGATGAAAAGATTTTAGGATGATGGTGAAAATAATCAAATCAAGGTATATAACAAGTTTGAAGAATTAAAGTAAGAAATTAAAGGACGGGAGTCAAGATCTAAAATAATTATAAAGCATAAGATTTAAACTCATCAATCATCATATAAACATATTTTCTCAAAAAGATGAAATCACTAAAAATATATGAGAAGTATTTATAAGGTCCAGAAGGTATAAGTAGTAAATAAGTAAAGAAAATAATAAATAATCGAAATTGAAAGAGATAAACTTTCGATTTAACTATCATAGAAAGAAAACAAATCCAAAATAAAGTCTTTTCCAAAAAACATGATATAATGAACTTAGTATCTATAAAAATTATTCTTATTTCTTAGATTTCTTTTCTAAGATAAAAATAAAAAAAATTGGAACCAACTGTTTTGTTTTTTTTTTTTGCATGTTTTTTCTTTTAATGTTTTAATTAAACAACAAGAAATATATATCCATAGATTAATAGAACTCGCCCAGCACAAACTCATCAAGTAGTTTGAACTTCAAAAACTTGAACAAAGGGCAACAAAACTTATTCAAACTTTATAATCCTACAAAGTAATAAAAGCTGAATATTTTAGTAATACGACATGATTAATTACGCTTCTTTGAGTGAAACTGTGAAATGTTACATTTTTTTTTTTTAAAGGAGAAATGTTACATTTTTAATCATTGAAAAATGGATAAAAAACTATTTTTTAAAAAATAAGACACTAATGCATCTGCAATATCCTGCAGTAATGAGAGGAACATGAAATTTTAAATTGGTAATTGGAATCATAGGATCCCATTAGGGTATCTAATGCAATCTTCGAGTAAATAAGATAAAAAAAAAAGTGCAATTTTTAACTGAAATAATGTTCTGCCACCGTCCATGTGTATTCTAATTAACTAAAATAATACAATGTTGACTTTTGTCACAAAAGGACATATGAATTCTGCCAGAAATAACAAAGCAGAAACTAGAAATATCAAATTTTCTGACCATGACAGAGTTTATATATACTTATACTCCTATACAGGTATTAATTGATAAGAAGTTGAATTATAAAAATTTTAAGAATTTTAGAAGTCCAATTAAAGGAATTGAATAAAATAAAATATTATTTTCTAAATATTATTCCCAATATGTGAACTTCAAACCTTAACCATTTTGCTTTGAAAACACCTCATATTTTGACCTATTCTAATAGTGGTTGCTTCCCATATTTGTTTATTTTATATTTTGAAACTAAATTATAACATTGGAATTTCTTGCATCTATAAATTATCCTAGACTTGGTTTGAAATTTTGAGGTTACCCTTTATTAGTTTTAATCGCTATGTTTATCTCCATATTTGGGAGTTAGTTTATGAAGCATTTTATAATTATTAATCTCTACACAGCTAGAATAGCAATGGGACATGTATTAGTGTTCATCCAACTGCAATTCTAATGGAAAATTATAGAAGAGAGAAAAGATGCATTTGTTCTACATGCTTTTGAAATATTCTTAAGAATACCAGCATAAAAGAATATTCATTTTAATGTTACTTGCTTATTAATTTAAATATGCATGTTTTTATGCTTTAGAACAAAAAAGTGAAATCAACGTTTTTTCATGCTTTTTGTTTGTTAAATAAAGAATGTCATAAATAAATATCCTCAGTAAAGGGATTTGTTTTAAATTAGGTTTTTTTAGAGAATTTTTTTTGAAATTAGGTTTTCAATCAATTTAGAAAGTTCTTAAAAACCAATGTAGGTTTGGAAGACTTTGTCTCATCTTAAACCTTCCCACATTAAAGCAATTTTTACATCATAGAAAAAGTTATTTAAATAAAGAAGTTATTTTAGCTTTTAGTTAAATATTTATTATTTTGTAAAATAAATTATAAACGTTCCAGGTGATCTCCTTATATATAATTTGAATAAAAATAAAATCAAAAAGAAAAATTAAATAAGTGGTGAATAGATAGTAACAAATTTGAATAGGTTGGGATGGGGTGACTTATACCAAACCTACTCCTCCACTGTGTCAATCAATATTGACTCTTTGTTGGTCACCAGTAATCTAAATACATTTATTAAAGTCGTACCAAATTAGACGTGGTAAAAAGATTCAGAAATCGATCAACAAATCAAATCGTAATCAAATCGAAAAAATAAATTAATCAATTAATCCATTTGATTTTACTTTTTGTTTATACAAGATCAGCTTATTAAAAAACAATGGTTTGATTAATCAACCAAAATAAAAAATATACTAAAAATAATCTAATCCAAAACTTTTAAATAATCTTTCCTTCCTAACTCAAATATTCTATAACAAAAAAAATTATATCAAACAGATCTCCTGATAGCAAATAAACTAGTTTTTTTATTGACTGATGATTAAGAAAAAGGGAAGAATATATATAGTATGACTATGGCCATATAATTAAGATTTAAAATGTCTATTGGTTAGATAAAGTCGGTGAAAGCGGTAGAAAAAAGTATATATGATCGGATATGATATATTCATACCTTGCTTATGGGGAAAGATCTATAAACAATAGTGTCTAAAAGTCGAGGGAGGTGAAAAGAGAGGTGTCTTTTGAGACCACTTCCTCCCTCTCTGCAGCAGCACTCAACTTGCTGTTTAAATTATCTGCCAATCAAAACTAGATATAGTTAATCAAAATGGTTAACTTGTAAGATTTGGTTAACTCAGATAATTTATTGCGCTTTACTTTATATAGTTCAATAAAATCAAAAAACCGAAGATCGATTTTTTTTTAGATAGAATAGCCTTTAATCCAAATCTGCGCCCACCCCTACCCTAAATTAGTAGGATTATTTATCATTGTTTAAATAAACATAATAACCTGATCAACTTTTCAATTTTAAGATTAAACACATCATTTCATTCTTAAATGGTAACAACAACATTTTTTAATTTTATATTTTTTTTAAAAGAGATAAATTTATTGTTTCAAGTTAGTAATACAATCAAGTTAAATATTAAAATCAAGATTAAAACCTTTTAAATGATGTCACAACATTTAGGGGTTAAAGAAAAGAAACGGTCATACCCATACAACTGTGTAACTGTCGTCTGTAATTACCCAGCTACAGATTATGCGATAACTGACAACAAAGATTTGATATTAATGACTTTGTCGAATCGAAACATCAGAATCTAAAACGTCAATATGAAAACTACCAAGAAACCAATCTTGGGGATCTATGAAAATACATGTCACATCGTTTAACTATTGGAAACACGCCGCAGCTATAAATAACAACAAATAACACGAAAAACAAAGGAAAATGAAGGAAAACCTGACCTCCAGATAAAAGAAACTATTTTACATTAAAATAAAACCATATATGGAAGAATGATTAAGGTAATAATGACTGTTAATGACAAAACTTAAGACTTTTTCAATAAATAAGGATATGAAAGAGATAACAAATAAATGGATGGTTAGGATTTCTAGAAAGAAGAGAGATAGTGCTGAATCTTCCAGGTTTAGGGAAATCATGACAATTTTTTGCAATTCTTAATCATCGTTTCATTGTTATTCCATACATCTAATTTATAATGGCTTATATTTTTAATCAATATAATTTGAGATTTTTCTATGTAAGGAGTGATCCTTAGTATTTACACTTATTCATTTAATACGATCATTATATTCATATAATTTTATATAATTTTATATAACATTATTCATTTAGGTTAAAGAAAAAGAAACGGTCAAGGTCATGTTGAACTGGTAATCTGTAAAAAATGTTCAATTAATTTAAAGTCATATATCTACAAAGAGAAACGACAAACAAAAGATTTGGACATATGACACTATTTAACCTAAACATCAGAATCAAACGCCACAGGAAAATCCATTTGAAGAAACCAATTGTAAAACGATAAAATATACTGCCATGGTTGATCATGCTCAACGACAAAGATGGTCAGCAGCCAGCTAATAACAACATTTAAAAACAGGCTGAACAAGAAACTCAATTTATTAAAAGAATTATTTATATTAGAAATATAAACCTATATATGGAAGAATGATGGAAGGGTGATGACTAAGAATGACAAAACTTGACTTTTCGAATAAATAAGGGATATGAAAAAGAGGATAACAAATAAAATGGATGGTTAGATTTCTAGAGTTAGCAGAGAAAAGAATTTGTACTTAGAACCATTACTTCTACACCCTTTAATCAAGCTTCATTATATAATCTACACTAATTTATAATATTATATTTAATCATTATAATTTGAGATTTTTCTTGTAAGGGTTATCCTTTAGATTATGGCAATTTCATTTTTAGCACGATCACATTCCATAATTTATAAATATCCTCAATGATGTTTTGTTTGTTGGATTGCACGAAGCTTTTTTTAATCTTTACTTCAAAATTTTTAATAAATATTTTTTAAAAAAAGATAAATTTATTGATTCAGGTTAATAATACAATTAATGGAAATACATAATCAAAAGAAAAATCTTTAGCGGTTGACGAATATTCAAGTGCTATCAAAGAAAACGATCATTTTGCCGTTTATATTAAATGGAGTAATAAAAATGCATAAAAATATCTTAGGATTCCAAAAGAAGGATGAAAATATCAAGCTAATATCAGATTGATTTTACTGAGATTTATAGATTCGTGATATATATCACTGATATTTCTAGTGTGCTAAATATCGATAATTAAAAATTATTTAAACATATGAATTATATTGTTATTGATAAATTATTTTAAAAGCACAGAATGAATATCAATTAGATTTGATTCTTTTTACATTCTTTCCATAATATATTTATTTATAAAATTTAATGATTTTTATTAAATATAATAATTAAGAAATAAATTATTTTTATAAGATTACATATAAAATATTTTATTCAATAGTTTTTTTTAAATTTGGAAATTGTAATAACAACATAGAATTACAATGTTTTTATAGTATTTTGTATTTAGTATTAGTATATTATAAATGATTAAAATATTCATAAATTTATTAAAAAATATATTTATAAATGAAAGACAATATATCAAAATTTTGTAATATATAATATAAGATATCCTAAATTTTGGGATAGAGGGGCTCAACCTCAGATTTTATGAGGTCTCGAACTCCCCTAACAACAATCTTTGATGCACAAGAATGGTTTCCAAGACTCGATTTGGGAGTTGCATCAAAGAGCCGACTGACTAAAGGTGGTGTGTGTGTGGGTCAACGAACAATGTATCGATATTCTGAACACTGAAAACTAAAAACCCATGATATACATCATCGAAATCAACAAAAACCAGAAGAAAAGCCAATTTCACTAGACCGCACAACTCCATAGCTATCGTGTCGAGATAAGCGCCGATACGCGAAATATCTACCGATATTCGTTTTTCAAACCTTTGATTCCAGATCCGCAGATAATCAGTAACACAGATTGATTTAACGACATGCTTTATCAAACTTCTCACTATCCTGAACTGGCCAACAAAACTCATGAAAGAACTAACCATCGACAACACAATTCACCGTCAGAAGTCAACAACAAAGATAAAAACGAAATGGAAGCAGCAAACCAGATCGCCGGAATTAAAGTCCACTTTGTTGGAAGAACCAAATCAAGCAAGGAAAACGAATAATGTGCGCTTATTCATAACAATCGACAATTTGCATCACTAGAAATTGTATGCACATGCCTTAATCCGCCTGGTGAATTGGGAATCTTCATCCACGGAATCGGCATCCATATATTTCCTCAGAGGCTGTTGTGGCAGAAATAAATTTGACTGAATAGAAAACAACCAGAAAATTACCCACGGAAATCTGGCGGTAAACTGTGGAAAAGTGGTAGAAATTATGAAAATCTATAGAATGACGTCAACACCAACAAAATCTGAGGGTAATATGCCCAATTTTACCCATTGAAACTGTCAAGATTTTTTACTACTAAAATCAAAATACGCGATTCATGTTGAACTTTCGTGACCGAATCAAAACACGGAGATCCACAAGAATACACTGATCATCGTTGGGGAGTAAATTCAAATATTATATATCATTCATCAACTGTTATATTAATCGTAAAATAAGCATATATATATATATATATATATATATATATATATATATATATTGGTTAGAATGAAAGTCAATTAATTTAATTCCTTTGGATATATTAGGTTTAAACATTAAAATTGGTTTCATTTTTATAAAATTTAAATATTATTATACCATAATTCTATATTTAATAATATCATGTATTAAAGATAAATATTTCAAAAAGTATCAAAGATAATTTACTTCATTGTGAACAGTTTTACTGTGAATGCTCTAGGGACTATATAAATGAAAATACTAATAACACTACTTCAGAATTTTCCGTATGATTCGTCTTCAGAAATTGCATTCAAAGTTTCTACAACTATATAATATTAAATTACCAGGCATTTTAACACTCACGGACTTCCAGATCATTTAATTTGCACTAAAGTTCTGGCCGCCATATAATGTGGGGAAAATACCCACGACACTCTTATTTTCACTTCTCGAGGTACCTCACGGTAAATGGTAAAGAAAATGCCAAAAAATAATACGTTTCATTCTATTACATTCGTTGGTATCACTTAACACTGACCCCAGCCCTGCATTTTCATTTCAGAACTCCACACTCCTCAAGTTTTATTACATACCAAGAACGACAAAAAAAAATGGTTAATTACAGGAGGGGACAGTTAGAACTTCTTAAGAGAGTACACTTTTGCAAGCCAATGTAAATCCTTACTTTCCATATTATCTCAATTTATTTGAGATTACCAATTTGTTATGAGTATGACATGTCACATATCATAACCTGGTTAAGTAGAAGGAATTTGTTACTAAATTTAGCACATAAAGAGGGGAAAATAAAATGAAGGCATTAATTGATCTACAGATCACAAAACATATATTCTAGCTTTTAGAATGAAAACATGGTAATAAATGACAGAATCAAAGAGTTATTTAATGAGTTCTTTACTAAATTGTTGACATGTGTTAGATTAAGGGTCCCAATTTGTAATGGTATTTATAGCAGGGCATCCCATCTCATTATTAGTTAACTAGCTCTGAAAATGGTGATTTGTATCCCACTGGGTGTCTATGCACCTCATTGCATGCCAACCTTGAAAATGATTTGCACAGTAAGTGGAAATACCTTATATAAGTGGAAATACCTAGGGGGAGCTGTTTGATAATATGGTGTCTAGTTTTTACTGTGATATAAATTTGCATTTTTTTTGTTTCATTTATAAAAACATAAAATATTTGATCAAACTATTGAAAAGCCCGAGCTTAGAGAAACAGAGTTTCTTAGCCAAACCCAAACACTTATATAAATGCATTTTACCTTTTCATTACAATTTTATGTAATTAATTTTAAAATCTTCAACTAGACATATAAAGACAGATTATCAGATAAATTTTAAATTAGAGAAAATGTTCAATTATGTTTTCATTCATTAGAATAAAATAAAAATGAAAAATAAAACTCTCATGGTTTTGATTCTCTCTTATTATTTATTAATTTTAAGAATATGCTCAAAGTAGAGGGAAGTGAGAAATTTTCTATTTTCTCTATTCAAACTTTTCAAAATGCGAAAACGCGCTTGGGCTAGATTTGGTAGTAGGAGGAATAAAACAAATTTCAGCAACAAAGTAAAAACTAATTCACTATTTTTGTAACATTTTGCGTACGAATCAGAAACATGAAAAGCTGTTTTCCTCAGTTAATTAAATCTAACTAAATTCAACTCAATCGTAATAAAATGAAAACATTTTCAAACCACAAATTCAAGTAATTTAAACGCATTTTCCAAACGAAACCAAAAAGACAGAATAGTATCAAATTTATTTCACTTTATAATAAACTTAGCAATCAACTGCCTATGATCTTGATTCATTTTCATAATGTTTATATTTTAAAGATTGATTTAAACATTAAATCATTTTTGTCTACTTCAAACTTACTTCATTTTAGTGAATCCACTGTAAAAATCTCATAACAAATTGAAATATATAAGTTTTTGAATCCATATATTTTCCTCTAGTATTTTCCAAGAACAAGTGCATATGCCACGCTAAGAAAGTGGAAAATTTGCATGCTTTCTCTATTCAAACTTTTCAAAACAAGAAACTATTATTGTTAGACAAGACGAAATAAATTTTTTTAAAACAAAGAAACGACCACTATTTTCAATGATAGAGATATAAACTGGGAAGAGAAAAATTAAGTTTCTCGCTGACTAATCAGTCCGTAAATTAACCAAATGGGTTGAAATGGAAACGTATTTTCGTCCTAAATTCAAGTACGAAACGATTTTCCAAACGAAACTAAATATTAATATATCAAATTTTCGCATTCTCATTTGATAAATTAAAATTTTCAACTAAACGCCAGAAAGATTTTTATAATTATTATAAATTTAAGGATATTCATTCATATTGTATCTAGAAGAAATGTAATTAAAAAGGAAACTTATCATAGAAATAACTGAACAACCATTAATTAGATCTTTCCTTCTTAAGATGAATTTTTGTAAAAGCAGGCTTGAGCTATTGATGAGGATAGTTAGAAACCCTAAGTCCAAAGTCTAAATACCAAAATAGAAAAATAAAGAAAAAAAAAGAAAAATGTAATAACTTTGTTACAGGTAATAAGGTGCTGGTGGGGAACTGGTTTTGAGAGTTAGATGGTAATATTATTACTCATATTTGATGCTTCCAAGGAGCAAAGACATCATCATTTTAGGTTAATTGGTTTCTTTTTGAACTGATTTGGCCTTCCAAACCCCTTCCTCTTGCTTAATCCCTCTAACTCTCCTAATTATATCATATAACAGAGAGATATATATATATATATATATATATATAGAGATATTTCACTCAGTTGTCCTACATGTTCTTCTCACTCTAATTTATATTTTCTCTCTCAAACAACTATTTCTTTTTTGCTTTCACGACCTGTAAAATCTCACCATCAACACTCCTTTTATGCAATATTTAGACTCATCTTTTTCTCTGATGCCAAGCATGAAATAAACTTCAATGACTCAAATGATAAATTCTGTTAAACTAGATCAGATCAACTCATAAAACCACCTCTCAAAATTTATTTTCAATCATATTATAGATACCAAATCTAGAACTATAGAACAAAATATTTATATCAAAAAATTTCTAACTTAGAGTGGTAAAGGAGGGGAAGTTTCAAACTCTGATATTTAATGTAACAATGCGAGGGTGTGATTTTCATCTCTTAACTGATTAATGAGTTATTAGCTTTTGTCTACATAAAGGATAAAGTTTATCAAATACTTGTAGAATCATGTGTATCCCATTTTACAATCATTAGATTATTATTATTATTATTTTCAGTTTTACTATTTTAATAATATTTATAATAATCTCACCTATATCTATATATTTTAACCAACAATCCCCTGCAAAAAAATTTAAAAATTAAAAAAAAATCCCTTAAAATAGCTGTTCTAAAAGTTAATAGCAGAACTGTATAGAGGGCCGTCAAGCCGAGCTGGGATCCTAGCCTACAGCAACTGGCGAAGAAGAGGAAGAAACAATGCACAGCTGTGAGAGGTCAACAACGTCAACTCGGCTGGAAACAGAATATGCGGAGCAGCGGATGGAGGTGGAGGGAATATTCTTCCGTTTTGGGAGGGAGATGACGTAAGCAGCTTAGCTGGAAGGCGGTGGGAGTGCTTAGGGTTCCCTGAATGGCCCCCCAGCTGGCATGGTACTTGCATTACATGGCCAGCTGCCCCCCCTGTCCACACTATACTCATCCTCGCTTCCTAATTTGCCCCTCATATTTTACCTTATTCACATTCCTACCCTTCTCCCTTTTTCCTTCCCATTTTCCTTCCCACCCTATCTTCCTTTGGTTCTTGATCACCACTTTTGTACCTAAATAAGTACTAATTAATGTTGGTTTCTTTTCTTTAATTTTTAATATTTTTTCTTTTGTTTAACATAAAAACTTCAAAGTTATTAAATTAGTCCTTTGACTCACCCCATCATACATTTATTTATATTTCAATAAGTTTTGAGTAAAGTCAATACATAAAAATAAGATTATTTTTATGTAATTGTTATTAATTAGAATAAATTATGTGCCAGAAAATACATAAATAAATAAATAATTTTAAAAAATGAAAGAAAAAAAAGTAAAGAACCATTCATGAAGAGGAAGAGGTGGCAGTAAAAGGTTAAAAGGTAACCAGGGGTGAGAATCTACTCATTAATTTCAAGCGTTGGAATGGTCAGCATAGATAATTACTCTACTTCTTTTTATGCAAGATACGATGATGTCGTTTCTCTTTTTCTTTTCTTTCCTTTTCTTTTTTTCTTGCCATAAGGTAAATCGAATAAGGACATAATGATCCTCCAATTCTACTTTCACTTTTTAGAAAAGTTTTGACTGCCTTTTACCAATTTTTTTAAAAATAAAATTTCAAAAATATTTCAATTTTATCTGTTTTTCGTTTTTAAAAAGATATAATATGTATATAAAAAAATATACATATCCTCATAAGAATAGATCTCAAAAAATAAATAGATCTCAAAATATATATATATATTATATGATATAAAAAGCAGAAAAATAGGACATAAAAATAGGGTCCATTGTTTTTTAATAGAAAATACTTTAATTCAACCATTGATAAAATCAAAATTGTCAAAAATGATAAAGGATGGAAAAACATCCTTAAACAATTAATAGTTGAATTTATATATTTAATATTATTAGAATACCTATAATTCAAATTCTCAGATATATTAACGATTACCATCGATTGATTTATCATCGACGCGATATATCACTTAAATAACCGTCGATTAATAATAAACAAACGTCGTAATCTAAAATGATGACAACTAATGATCGCATCAAAAATAACGACGATAGGGGGCTCGCTGAAAGACTTGCTTTAAAAACAATTTAAAAATGGTTTTGAGAACTTCTTCCTAGTGGTTTGTAAAACCTTTTTTTTTTTTAAAGATAATAATTTTATTGATTCAAACTAACAATATAAATAATAAGAATATAGGATCAAATTCGACAAAAACTTAAGGTGTGTTTGAATCATGAGAATGGAGAGGTAATATAAGAATGTCACTACTCCTTCACCCCATTTCAGTATTTGGATGAAATATATGTAAGAAGAAATGAAATGAAAACTAATTTAAAGGGCAATTAAATTTCTACTCTCTTAATGGTGATTAGATTCTAACATGTAGATTCTAATTCCACATTCTCTTTACAAAAATACAAAAACATAAAATTATCATTTTATTCATAATTTTTTGTTCAATGCTCTAAGCTAAACCAAAAAACAAAAATAAAATAAAAGACGATTTTTTATCCCAGAAAATATAAAACAAACAAAGATAAAATAGATGCTGTTTTCCATTCTCCTTAAAAATATATGACTTTTGTTTTGAAAAGAAAACAGATAAAATCCTTAAAATAGCTATTTTACCCATAATTTCTTCATCAAATATTTACATTTGTATGTAAGTCCCACCCGAGTTTTATACTTACTATTAATTTGCTTCCAAAAATATTTACCAATTTAAATCTTGATTTTGGCAACAACCAATTAAAGTAACATTGATTATTTAAAAATTTTACCAAAATATTATTTTCATCAATTTAAAAGATTTTAAAATAATTTATGCATTTTTAGTCATTTTCTAAAATGACTTTTTACAACATAATATCAAATAAAATTACATGAAAATAATTTATTTTTTTAATTCCTTACAACTAAATACAAAATAATTTTATATTTTGTATTAAAAATATAAATTTACAGTTTCAAAATCAGATCTACTATTAAAAAATGAGAAATAAATATTTTTTTAGCTATTGTTTTGATTAAGTAAAATAATTATTTCTTAAATAATTATCCAACTTTTTTTAAACTCCAACATATAAAATTTTAAGATATTTTTAAATGGAAATAGTATAGGGTTACGTGTTTTTTATGGTTATTTTTAAATTATATATTGCTTGCTTAATATTATTTATAAAAATTTAGAAGTTTATTATTGAAAATAAAATAAAATTACTAAAATCATGTAATATGATATTATTGTCAATCTATTTTCTTTTTCATTCAAATTCTTAATATTATAAAACACTGAAATGAAAATAAACAATAATTTTCATGTAAGATTCATAAACTAATAAATCACTAAAAATGAAATCAAATATATTCCATTAGAAATAAGAATAGAAATGGATTCTTGATTCCCATTTCCTATTCCAATGTTCCAAAAACCCCCTTAAAAGATGACACAATATCCAAGTTAATACCACAATGAATCAACTCAAAACATACACATTTGATAATTTTAAGATGACTATAATATCTACGACTAAGCCAAGCAAAGATATTTACGAATACACTATAGCTGGATGCTCTATTTAATCGAATATTGCTTTTTTCTCGCTTCAATCATCAACAAATAAAGAAAGCATCATAAAGAAACGACGAAACCAAACATTCATACTTCAAGCACAACACAAAACTACATCCACATGTAAGACGACGAATAATAACATTTAAAAATAAATTAAAAATCTGTATTTTACCAAGAACCACTTTATCGGTAAAAAAACGATGGGAAAAGCAAGACAGTGATGATTTGAGGCCAAGTATGAAAAAAATCACCCCCTTGCTAGCGAGCATGCGATAAAGGACAAAATGAAAAGAAGGAGAGACAACTATGGTTCAAATTCTAACTGTAAATATATTTAAAAATTAAAATATTTTAAAAAATAACATATGTATTAATAATTTATTTTATAAATAAATATAAAAATTGGAAAAACAAAGTATTTTTAAATACCTTATTTTAATTTTTAAAAATAAATAAACAAAATATTTTATAATTTTCAAATATATTTTCCTTTGTTTTTATTTTAAGAACAAAAAACTTTATTTTGCTCATTTCATGCCACTTTCAAAGGACAGAACGCTCGCCATTTCATACAGATAAAACGGTATAAGAAGAGGTCCCAATTTCGATTTCACGTGGTAACAATTTACTACCTGTGAATTCAAAAAACAAAAAACTATTTGAATACATTCATCAAATATGTCATACATAGTCATTTCATCATTGAAATTTTATTAGGGCTGTAATTTTGGTATTAATTCATTTTCACTCATTTTAGAGGATAATTAAATGTTGTAGGTAATTAAGGAGAAAAAAAATGTCCATAAACCTAATTCAATTGATGAAACATTTACAGTTTAAAAAGATGAGACATCAAAAGATAAGAGGGGTTCATGTTCGCAGGCTTGTGTCTTAATAGAGACAATTTAATGTATTATAAGAAAGTATTTAGTTATTAAAAATATATAAAAAATAAATAAAAATATTTACTCATGAACAAAAAATGGAAAAAGCTGATAAATGTAAATACGGGGGTGAGCGTAAAAGTGAAGAGAAAAGAGGCAAGCAAATTAAAGAATTTAAGACAAAAGGAGGATGGCCTCTAACATCAGCCCCGATGCTGCTGCCCTTTAAACTACGCACCCTCTGTTTTTCTTTCCCTTTCCCTTCAAGCCAAAAATTAAATGCTTTCATTGATCTCCTTGTTGGTCCCATAAATTTGATAACGAGACCCTCCTTGCGTTAACCTTAAATCCCCCCAACCTAAATTTTTTTTATAAAAAAAAACACCCTTGTCCAGTTGTCCCTGGTCAGGACATATGTCACAACAGTGGTTTTTATGAAATTTTCTTTTAATTTGTGGAAAAAAAGAATTATTTGGTATAAAAAACAAAAATATTTTTTTAACATCTAATCACTTTCGCTTCATACAATAGTTACTATACTCCTGTTTATCACCGAATCATTGAGCCATACCTCTTAGTAAAATTTTTTTTTATATATATAATTGTTGTAACTTGGGAGGTAATCATTTTGGGAAGAATGTGTACAAATTTAATACCGAAATTCGATGAGGGAGATAGCCTGTTGGATAATCGATCAGACTCTGACTTTCTTTTTTTTTTTTTGGAATTGTTAAGAAAATTCGGAGTGTTTGGGAGGTTTGGATGTTTTAGTTAGGGCATTGAGGTATAGGGTTGGCATTTGTTCATTCCTTGTTGTCGCCACTTTCTTTACACCTTTTTTTTTTTCTTGAATCGTTCCCAATTTAGACCTTAATGTAATGTGAAATACATTTTTCAAAAGAAAAAAAAAAACAGGCTGTCAATGAAAAAGAAGAAAAAATATCATATTTTTGAGAAAATTTTAATTTGTGATATTATAAAACCATTTGAATATATTGAAAATGTTTTTAAATAAATGATTTGAGTTTTTTAGCTTGATAAAAATTGAAATATTTGATTTTTTTTGTTTAATCAAGAGTAAATTATTAATATGAATTAATGGTTAGTTGAAAATAACAATTGATATTAATCAATTGTGAATCTGACATTTTTTTTTTTTTTTTTGCTTTTCTTCATATTTATATTGTGTTTTAAAAGAAGGATTATTTTTGCAAAAAAAAAAGAAGAAGACATTTTTATCTAAGTCAAGTAAAAAGAAAAGATTGAAAGGTCAAATTTCCAAGTTTCTGTTTTTCAAAACTCTTTTAATCAAATCACCCTTAAATTAAAGTAATTACTTATTCAAATCCCTTTCTAGCTATTAATATAGGATTTATCCGGATCCATGAGGTTAATCAATTGCCTTATGAGATTTCTCGTGGGATGGATGCTAGCCTAAACACCAACAGGTATTTTCTATAACCCCTTTCTTCTCATTTACCAGTAACCATTAGAGCCAGATCTCTAAGAGCATTTTAATTTTGATTTTTTTTCTAAAAAATATTATAATTTTGCTCTTTAATCTTAAAAATGAGAATTATTATCATTGGAAAATAGATAGTATATGATGGGGGAGAAGAGACGAAGGGAGAGCGAGAGGGAGAGAGGACGAAGAGTTGGCTCGTGAAGCAGCAGGAAAGCAGAAGGGGACGAAAAAACAAATAAAATAAAATTATAAGGAGGAAAACAAGTTCTTCTCCCCCTCTCTCTCTCTCTCTCTCTCCACTTTCCATCACTCACATTCATTCTTTGCTTCCTCCTTTTTATATCACGAGATCCCCATCTCTTCCTTTTTTTCCTTCTCGCTCCTGCCCTCTCTCTCCCTCTCTCTATCTACAATCTATCCTCTTCATGGCTTCCTTCTTTATTATATAATTTATATTTCTTGGTAGTCGCTTCCATCTTGTTGTAGTTTGATGGGAGCCTAAAACACTGAAATCAGCAAATTTTTTTGTATTAGTTTTTCTGGTTATCTCTCGAGAAAATGCCGCATACGTCGAAATCGATGCAAGAAATGGGCATTGATTCGCTTTCTGATAGAGTGCGGGACACGCTCAGTTGCGAGAGCAATAAGCCTGATTTCAGAGAGCTTGATCTGGGTTCGCCGGTTTCGCCGTTGATGACTCGCGGCGGCGGGGGCGGGGGCGGTGGCGGCCCCGCCGCTATGAGCAGCAGTTCAGGTTCATCCGGTTCGGTTTCTGGCAAAACTTGTGGTGCCCAGTTGGTAAAAAGACCAGATGGTAGTGTAAACAACCACTCCGGGGAGCTCTCCGCCTCCAGCGAGACCAGCCCCTCCGCCTTCGAAACCCTTCGATCCGTTTCCGGTATCCGGAATTCGAGGCCGGGTCACCGGAGATCGATCTCGGCTGGACCGCCATTGATCTACTCAGGTGCAAGCTTCGTTAGTAGCAGCAATGGTGGTTGTGGTGGTGGGGGTGCAAGCTCTATCTCGTCCAACCCAAACGCAAATGTGCTTCCCAGCGGCAACATTTGCCCGTCGGGAAAGATCCTGAAGGCCGGAAATCCATGCCGGACCTCCGGCCGGTCCGACGTGTTAGGTTCAGGGACCGGCCACTACGGCCACGGCAGCATAATGCGTGGTGGTGCTAAATTGAGCAGTCCACGGAGCAGTGCCGATGTAAATATGACCGGAAATATACAATTCGCCGGAGAATCTGTGATGGTAAAGAGAGCAATGGGTAGTTCTGATCCTGAGGAGGTAAAGAAAGCCGGCAATGAGTTGTATAGAAGAGGGAGTTTCGCTGAGGCCTTATCCTTGTATGACCGAGCTATTTCACTATCGCCGGACAATGCAGCCTACCGGAGCAACCGAGCAGCGGCATTGACGGCACTTGGGAAGTTGGCAGAGGCGGTAAAGGAGTGTGAGGAGGCTGTGAGGTTGGACCCTGGATATGGAAGGGCTCATCAAAGATTGGCCTCTCTTTATCTAAGGTATTTTTTTAAAATTAAAAGTAAAATTTCGGTTATTTTTCTTAATTTTTAGTTTTTTTTTCTTTGTATTGGTTATCTGTTCATGTTTGTTTAAGGAAAAAGGTGATTTTTTCTCAGATTAATGTGATTGGTTATGTTGTAATGATCTGCATTGTGTTTGTTTGTGTTTCTCGTTGGTGTTAGATGGGTGGAATGGATCTATTTTATACTGGATGGCCATCTTTGTCTGAATTAATTTTGTTTATGCTAGGCCTGTTGTTCATTTCTGTTCTCTGCTTTTTGTTGCTTTGATTGGTGATTGAATCTCAGATCTTGGGTTTAGTTGTTTGTTAGTGGGAACGGGTTAACATTGGTGGATCTCTTTGGAGGTTATTTGTCTAGGTAGGTGATGAAGTAGTTAGCTTATTTTTGGGATTGGAGTGGTTTAGGTTGTATATATTTATTTGTTTATTTGCTCTTTGTTTCAAGTGTTTGATTCGGTTCTCTCTTTTTCATCTTGATTACCATTGTTATTTTCTCGAATTCAAGTAGTATTACAGTTACAGGGTGTGCGGCCTTCATGGGTTATTAGTTCTAAGTTAGAACCTTCTTTTACTAGTTAGAAGCATTTAGTTTTCCTCCCTTGTTGTAGTGGCTGCTCATGGCAATCATTTCATTTCAAGTGACTGTCTTTGATGTCAATTTAAACCATGTTCTTGTTTTCCAGGTTAGGCCAGGTTGAAAATGCCCGACGCCATCTCTTCATACCTGGGCAACCACCAGATCCATCTGAGCTTCAGAAGTTGCTTTCTTTGGAGAAGCATCTGAACCGATGTGCTGATGCCCGGAAAATTGGTGACTGGAAAAGTGCACTAAGGGACTGTGATGCAGCCATTGCTGGCGGAGCAGATTCTTCTCCTCAGGTTAGACTCTTGGGGTAAAATCTATATTTATATCCTCCTATTCATTATGGAGCAAAATTTCAAACCACCTGAACTGTTTGCATGGAATTTACAGCTCATTTCTTGTAGAGCAGAGGCCCTGTTGAAGCTCCACCAAATCGAAGATGCAGATTCCTGCCTATCAAGCATTTCCAAATTTGAACATTATTCTCCTTTCAGCACAACCAAGTTCTTTGGTATGATTGCTGAAGCCTATGTGCTCTTTGTCCGAGCTCAAGTTGAGATGGCTCTGGGAAGGTGAGCGCAGCAATATGGTGTTCCAATTGCAAAATAATTATGGATTTTGGGGGAAGTGAGAATGGATGATGGATTTCTTGCAGGTTTGAGAATGCAGTTGCGGCAGCAGAGAAGGCTGGATTGATTGATTACAGTAATGTTGAAGTTGCAAAACTGCTGAACAATGTTAAACTGGTGTCAAGAGCACGTTCTCGTGGCAATGAATTCTTCAATTCTGGAAGATTTTCTGAAGCCTGCTCAGCCTATGGGGAAGGCCTCAAGTATGATACATCAAACTCTGTTCTATATTGCAATAGAGCTGTTTGCTGGTCTAAACTTGGTCTGTGGGAAAAATCTGTTGAGGAATGCAACCATGCCCTCAAGATTCGTCCACAACATACTGTTGCTCTTCTCCGCAGAGCTGTCTCAAATGGAAAGGCATATATCCATTCTCATTCCGCCTGTGTGGTTGTTTTTTTTCTTTTTAGTGCTCATTTTCTTTTAGACTACTTTTTATATAAATCATTGGCATTTTCTTGTAGCTTGGACGATGGGCAGAGGCAGTGAGAGATTATGAGATCTTGAGGAGGGAAATTCCTGGGGACAATGAGGTTGCTGAATCTCTATCCCAGGCACAAGCTGCATTGTCAAAATTGCGGGAGCAGGAAACTCATAATGTGAAGTTTGGTGGTGAAGTTGAGGAGGTTTCTGGCATCGACCAATTCAAAGCTGCAATATCTTCATCTGGTTAGCCTGCTTATTGCCTCAAATTGAAATTGTTCCTTATCCACATTCCTCTTCTCCTTTCCCTCTAATTAGAACTCAATTTCAGGTGTATCTGTGGTTCACTTCAAAGTGGCATCCAATCACCAGTGTGAGCTGATCTCCCCCATCATGGATAAGCTCTGTGTCCAATATCCATCTATAAAATTTCTCAAGGTCGGTAACACATGTTTTTTTTTTTTTTTTTTTTTTCTATGGCTATTCCACTGTTTTAAATAGTCATTTGGTTTGAGAGTTGATATTCAAGGCTAACTATGTATAAAAACCATAATTAAAATTTCACCAAAAGCATCAATTTCATCTGTATGATTAGTCTCTCTTTTGGGGTTGACAAATCAAACTAGTTTCAAATGGAATAGTTTCTTTCACACGCTACATCTTTTGCTTTGCCATCTTAACATTGTTAAAAAAAGGAATGTAAAGAGTTTGTATGTGTTTTGTATGATTGAAGGTTGATGTGGAGGAGAGCCCAGCAGTAGCGAAAGCCGAGAGCATACGAAGTGTTCCAACCTTCAAGATCTACAAGAACGGGGGTAAGGTCAACGAAATGATCAGTCCCAGCCATCAATACTTGGAGTACTCAGTGAGGTATTACAGTTTCTAAAATGGAGGTGCATTTGTGTTTTTCATTGCCCAACCCCATTTCAGATTGGGCTCTTCCCAGTATCCCCAGCCCCCTGCCCTCAATTCATGCAAGGATTACCAGTTCCAACAGCTACATAATAATTTCAGACTCAGGGAGACCCCTCAGAAAGAGAATAGCTTATTATTTCACATTTTCTGTTTTATTAATTCTTTCCATCTCAATTTCTCTCTGGTTTCACATCCCTCTCCTCCTTCGCTTCCATTATTTGTCCTTTTTGACACTCGTTTCAATACGCCAGCCCCATTTTCCTTGTTATAAGAAAGAAAAAAAAAGCTGAAAAAAGAAAGTGTACAATTCAATTATATTGTCTCCTTAGTTGAATGAATGAGAGAGAGAGAGAGAGAGAGAGAGAGAGAAAATTGGTTGGTGGATGACATTGTGTACAAACTTGATATGTTACAAGTATTGGGAGCAATCAGATGTTGAAGGCCTGGCCAGGTTAATTCTTGACTGGAAAGTGTGGTGAATTATTGGTGATAATGATTCTTTACAAATAGTCCCATTTACCTTTTCACTTCCCTTTCTTACTGTTTCTATTTTAATAATTTTTTTTCCAGGAAACCTGCAGAAAAAAAAAAAAAAAAAATCCCGTTGGGACCATTTCAGTCTAAGATTTTAAATACACCTCATTCAGGAACCTTCCTCTCTCCCGGTCTCCCTATTTCAAGAAGGACCAACACCATCATGGGTTGATTTTGAACCAAGAATCTCGTGAATGATTGCATTTTCTTTAAAGGGTGTTTGGCTTCTTGGAAAATCATTTCCTTCAATAGCATTTTCCTGCAGAGATAGGTAAAAGTTGAAGGAATGGCAGACCCAAGTGCAGAGCAAAAAGAGATGTACAAGTCCTTGCATGGGGGGCGGGGAACTGATTGACGACTACACATCTGAATTAGTGATGGATGATGTAGTGTTTTGGGTATGGATTTAGCACATAAAATCATATGATATATACATTAATAAAACAAAAGAGGACAATTAAAAGGGCACCCACCAACATCTGAAACGCAAAGACAGAAGCCAAATAATTATAATCAATTTTAGGCCTCTAAAGTGGATCGATCGTCCCAGAATCCTGATCCCCCGTGAGTGGGGTGAGTTGAATTTAACATGTGGGGGGGCATTAATTAATGGTTGTATCCTCCTAATGTTTTAATGGCACTCCTGCTCCTGCTGGGCTGCTCCTACTTGGTCCTTTAAACCTCTTACCCACTCACCCACCCACCCCCATCCCTCCCCTCTTGCTCCTCTTTTGCCTTTGCTGATCCATCCCAATTCCCAATGCAATCATATAATACTCCCCCCCCAATGTACTTGTTGTCTACATGTAACCAACCTCCTCTGCTTGCCTGGTGGTATCTATCTCTGTATATGGTATATGCATGCCAAAGTCAGCTTCGGCACCCAAAGGCCAAAACCAACGGGTTCATACTTAAATAACCCTTCTTCATTACAAATGCAATTTAAAAAGAACACAGTTCAAATTTTTAAACGCGGCATTGATATTCAAAAACGTAAATAGACTATCTTTGGAATGTTTGGCCTTATGTCGTCTTAACTTCACCCTTAAACTCTTTTTTTTTTTTGTGTAAAATGCTACCTTTTAACGTTTATTTTTTAATTCAAATATGTCTATACTGTCAATTCACATTACGATTTTGAGTCGCTGATGTGTCACCCACGTGATGAGGCGTGATAATGGAACTCACCTCATTTTCACCAGATTTTTGCAGTGACGGCCTGGTAAAATGACATTGCGAACAAAACAAGCCTATTGCCTGACTTATCAGGCACACCCACCATTAGTACAATTGTCCTAACCATTTGGCCCATTTGACCTATTTGACCATTTTTATTTTAAATTTTTTTTAATGACTACATAATATTTTCTAACTATTAAAAATATTAGTTTTCCTACAATGAAAAATATAAAATAGTTGCTTGAGTAGTAAAAGAATGGTTATTAAGTAATTGTTTTTAATAAATGAAATAAAAATAATTTAGTATGAAAATAAAATAAAAATAAAAGTATGGCAACATAAGTAAAATAATTTATTGTGTAATCTTTAAAGAACACTTAAAAAAATAAAATATAAAAGATTTTTAAAAAAAAATTTACAAAATATTAAATTTTGTAAAATTGTTATTTATTATTATTTTTTAAAAAAAAATTTTAACGTCCAACATATTTTTGCCTGCAATCTTGACTCGTCAACGATCAGGTCAGATCGCTCTTTTCTACTATACTTCACATGCGACATAATTTGTTGATACGTTACATTGTTGATAAATGAAATATCAGTAGTGTTAGACATTTATGTTTATCTATTTGTTCACTTGGATGACAATGGCCACTAAAAACATATTTGAGTAACGAAATAAATCTAAAAAAAATTTAAGGTCAGATAAGATTTATGATCAAAGAGGGCATTCGT
The DNA here is from genome assembly GCA_016808115.1 of Tetrastigma voinierianum. NCBI lineage: Eukaryota > Viridiplantae > Streptophyta > Magnoliopsida > Vitales > Vitaceae > Tetrastigma > Tetrastigma voinierianum. The sequence goes on from JAEQBH010009283.1 coordinate 25,256, forward strand.
ACACCTTTTGTGGAGGCAGCTGGCTACTCAAAAAGAGTTTCCCACATTAACTACATTCTTTTCTCGGCTGATAAGAAGGTAGGTGTTTGTGATGATTAAAAATAAGGAAAGCTGTAAAGTTGAAGAGCTTTTTGCAGTTTTGTAATGTTTAATCATGGTGCTCTTCCACATTCTTGCCTAGACCCATCAACCCTTAACTGGTTAAGGCTGCAATTTGGTTGTGTCAGTGATTTTGGGATTATATTACCATTTTAGTCGATTCAAGACTATCTACTTCTTCTTCATGACCCTCCTAAACTTGACGGCCAATTTAAGGTGCTGGGCCTGACCGGGGGCGTAGGGTGGGGGGGCTGTTTAGTTTTATTTGCTGTTTCTCAGTCATTAATGGGCGATAGTGAAGGAAAATAATGGGGTTACGGATATCCATTCAATTGCTCCTCTTCATTAGTGTTTGTATTTAATGAAGTTTAGATCACTATACTAGGGTATAAATAAATAAATAAATGGGATAGAAAATTACAAGTAACAAGACGAAGCCGCATGTGATTGGAGACCGAACCACTGATAATAATGAAATAGTTTTGTGCTTTTGTTTTGGTTTCTTATTTTTAAAAATTCGTTTTAAAATATAAAGAACATTATTTTTGTGTTTTTTTAAAACTATTATAGTTATTTGAATTTTGTGTTTAAAAAAAAAAAAGAAAAAAAAAGAGAATCAAACTTGTTTTTCATGTTTTCTTTATTTCCTTTGTCTTTAGAATAAAAACAAATTTAAACATATCCTTAATATTTTATCCCTATTACTCTTCTTTCAAATTATTCAAATACCTCTTCCTCATTTTCTTTCATCTTGTTATTTTCTAACATATTTTTTTCAAGCAAGCAGGAATAGTTTTTTGTCAATTATTGACCATAAATCAACTGTATTTCTTTGTTTCGTTTTATTAAATCAATAAAGTGGTTATTCCATAAACATTTATGTCTTACCTGTTTACATGTCAGTTTCATCTTATTGCGCACGCTAGCTTGTTACGACAAGTATGCTGCTATTTTCATATGAATGCTTACGATGCTAATCGCGATTCAAACATGCAAAATGGTACATCTATCAAAACATCCATCTGTCCACAGAGTCAATAACTGTGTCAGAGATTATTCATTGTTATTCACCATGTTTACATTCATTTATATATAATTAATTCGGATATTGTTCCATATTTGCTTTTAAGTACTTATATCTAAATATTCTGTCTTATGTGCTTCAGCAGACTAATAAAATTATTTTTCCCTTAAAAAATTTATTCAAATACATTTTGACTCATAGCAATGGTCTCGAAAATTTAATTAAATTCAACAAGTACTTTATGTGGCAGATGCCACAACAAATCCATTTTTACTATGAAAAAAGTCCACGAATCCATTTTTTACTAAGAAAAAATTCCACGAAGTACTTTTCTTGGCAAGGTCCTTCATAGGCAAATGTCTTTGAGAAACCAATAAAACTCCTGAAGCGATATTTTTTGAGAAGAGAAGAAGTCATTTTTCATGCCTTTTTCATGGCCTATCTTCACAATGCCAGCTTCCTTTTCCGTCATGAAGGGAGCTTTCAATATTTGATTTTAAGTTATAACCTCAAAGGATAGCTCAATTGGTGTTATATATTGAGGTGAGATTATCTAATGATTGTTAGTTAGGGTCTCATTAAGGTTGTGACGCCCCATTCCCGGGGGTCCGTTGACTATCCGTCAACCTCTGGACACGTGAATCGCCAGAATCCGACAATTATTCTGTGCACCTGCAGATCCTTATACGAGCTTCTACCCAAATACAAACCCGTCCCAAACAATCCAATATAATCCAACATGAAGACAAATGACCACTGGGACCCATACATACTAATGCTCATCAAAATACACTAACTATATACCATAGTTTCAAGAGTTAATACTTACTTATACAACATATATTAAAAGCTTAAAACATTCTAATACATGTATCCAACTAAAACCAAAGCCACAACCCGACTTTCTTCAAAATCTGCCTCAAGAAGAGTTTCCCAACGCCCGTACTCCTGAAAAAAATGTCTTTCGACAGGCGAGCCTATTGCCCGCAGTAGAATCACTCTAACCCGGTTACTCCCATCAGTTTATATTGCACGCTCCAGCAATCACACATTCAAATTAAACAGGATCCTACTTTAATGCCTAAACGACCAACCCACGTCCCGAGCCCCTCACCGATTCCCTCACACTCGGGCCTAAGCCATGATGAGTAAACATTATTTTCAAACAAAGGTATTTGTTTTTAATCATGACAACCCGATGCGAGCTGACCGACTTCGATAGTCTATTTAGTGGACAACCCTTCACGATATCACCTGAGCCGACCGACGACGATATTTTATACGACTACCCGATATCAGAATGGACACACCCGATAATTATTATTATTAGTCAACCCTCCAAACAATTCTTCAATAACCACCTCATGCACTCACTCTATTGTTCTAAGGCCTAGCCGCATATAACGTACGATTGCCAATTCCAATACACTTATATAACACACGCAAATATATATAACACGATATACATTTACATACTTTAATCACACAAACATGTTATGCAATTTCAATAATCCATTACACCAAAAATTAGCTCACGCGCCACTAACAACCACGAATACTGACTTGAATTACTCCAATCCAAACACATTTTTCTCTAATAAAATTTATTTCGCGATTCATCGTGAACAAGAAAACCCCTCGCATCGTTCACTAAGAAATCACCAACCATCGTGTCTCCACTTCTCGTGAACCTCGAATTCATACCATTTCCGCCACACAGAACATTGTATTAATTATTTCTACAAACTACGAACAAGCGACTCCAAAACAGCCCCTACAAATACCTGACCGTCCAATGGGCTCCCAAAAATTTCCATCACTATATCCAGTGCCGATCGATCAAACTGTCCACTGCTCATGCCTCAAACCAACCGAACATCAACAAAACTCTTAAATCAAGAGTAAAACAAGAGGATGAACCCCTACTCCTCACGTAGCTTGTCGAAAACTCCTAAAATCGAGCCCACGCGCAGCCTCGTCGCGGGTAACTTTCCTTCTACTCCGAAGAATTTCGCACTATCTGGATCGCTTCCCGAACCCATGTATAAGTCTCTCTCTCTCTCACTAGAATATCACCATTTCAGCCACTGCATCTCACATCTCCCTTTCACGTTTTTCTTTTGGCTTTTCAAAGGAGGAGGATGACACTATTCACATTATTCCATTATCATTTAAGCCCAAAAATGACATCTACAAGCCTCCCAAAGCCTCCTGATTTTCTTCGACATTCGCACCTCACCACCGGTCCAATTCCATCATTTCACCACGCAGAACACAAGAACATGAAGACGTTATAAAAATGACTTCTCGTCACATCACACGCCGCTTTACCTGACCCGAAACACCACGCTCAAAACGCACAATCTCGACCGTTCGACCGACGAAATTCGACGAAGTACTAGATTTCCTCGCGAAGACGATTCAACTACTGAACTGCTTCATCATCCGGGAATTTAGAAAATTCTTGATTTTAACCGAAATTACAATTTTATCATTTTTCAAAATCGAATTTTTCCTAGCTTCACAGCGTTATTAGAGATTTATTCAATTATTAACTTTGGGGATTCCATGTAATTATTCGGTATTTAATGTAAGTCAGTTTTGAGTAGTCATGATTGTCGAAAAAAACGTTTGATTTCAAATTATATCTCGTTGGTGAGATCGTGAGAGGGGGTGTTTTAATTTATTGATGTGCAATTGATGACCGACCAAAATGTGAGACAAGGTCCATGGGAGAAACTAAAGTTTGGTGCAATATTTATATTTGGCCGGCTAGGAATATTTCAATTTTAGTTTTTGAAATACGGCTTGTAATGCTTCACTATGTCAATTTTCTTTTGTTTGTGCCTCTCAAAGGGATTAATGTTTGGTTCAAATGAAAGATGAAAAGGAGAGGAAAAACAAAAAACATAATAACATTCATATATTTTGGAAAATTTATATCGAAAGAAAGAGTCAATTTTGTTTTGATCCCAAATTTTCTCCCTTAGATTAAAAACTTAAAAAGAATATATAACAAAATCTCAAGGGAATATCCTTTCTTTATCCATCTTATTTCGCCATCAACCATGAACAAACTAAAGTTCTTATGGAATATTCCTGTCAAAAAAAAAAAGAAAAAAAAATCTTATGGAATAATTCTATTGCTTATTGAATGTAGAAGAAGAAGTTCTATAGGAAGACGATCTCTATTCGAATTTTTGTACAAATTTCTAACTAGTTACATGAAATATCCTTTTATACCTCATGGTGAGGGCTTTCAATAATCTATTACTCGTTTATAAGCTTTGTATACTATTTGTACGACTCTTAGGTGAGCTTGGAAAATAGTAGGAAAAGAAAAAATTTCTTATATTTGATTTTACTTTGAAAAAAAAAAATCAAATATACAAAAATTTCTCTGTACTCATAATATTATATATGTTATATATATATATATATATATATATATATATATATAATTTTTTAGTCATTATACAAAGAGAAACAAATCCAATAAATTTGAAATCAATTTGGAATGACCTCTTGCAACAGGCAGATGGGTTTATAGAGACGATAAAAGATATGTAACCAAAAGTTCGAAGATAATTTGTTCTTTAATGCTAACAAAATATTTTTAGTAGTAGAAAAAATTAAGAAGGATTGGGGCATTGTTATTATTGAATATTTTAATTACCAAATACTGACAATCAAGAGCTTCTTTCTATTGACTTTTTTTTTTAAATATATAATTTTATCGGGATTAAAATTACAGAATATATTCGATAAATGTATAATCAACCTCAACTAAAACTTATGACGACGTAAAATATCCAAGCTTAATAATATAACGACCAGTCAAAGTCAAGACATTTAATAACTTAATAACGACTAAAATATTTACGATTTAAGCTTCAGAATATATCGACGACATGCATTGGATTAGTCGCTTTAATTAATATACTCACAATATATTGATAACTAAAATCAACCGTTATATCAAGACGACATATCCATATTTTCATAACAGCTATTCAACGAAATTATTTAAAAAAATTAAACTAGATGATGGGTAGTTAATCACTTTATCGATAAAAAAACGATGTGGTTAGATATAATAAATGATTTTAAAATAAACGATAGTAGTAATATCACCTTACTAACAAAAAATGAACTAAAAGAGAAAACATATGAAAGAAAATGATGGACGACTAAGGTTTCCTCAAAAAAAATGGTTCTTATACCATGTTTTCTATCTATTGACTTAGTAATGAATAAAATCATTATCACTGATGACATACTACATTGACTATGATCAACTAAGAATAAAGCAATTAGGGTAACTAATTTGAAAACCAGTAACATCCATTGCTATCAATATTCCATATTGTAGGTGCTTTCAAATAAGAAGCTGAAATATTTCAAAAAAATTAAATAAATAAGAAGCTGAATCTGATGCATCATATATTGCAATGGTCTTACACATAAGAGGTAATAGGATTTTATAAATGTATGGTTAGTATATATAAAGAAAGAATTTGAAATGAGATTACAAAATACAAAAGGAAAAATTGGAATTTAAATATGGATATTCGATCTTGAGACATGATTCGAGTGGTAAAAGGGGACGAATGTGTAGGAGGTCTTGAGTCCGAGGTTCGACCTTATGGACATTCAAACATCCAAAAAGCTTGGTCTTGCTCCCAATGAGGCCCAAGGACTTAAGGATTATATTGATTAGCCAACTATTTTACAAATATTATTGTTTCTGACTTTATTTGTGTGTTTTTGCAGCCAGAATTAACAAATATCCTCTAATTCCTTCCTTCATTTGGAATTTTGAGAGTACTAACGAAAACTATGTAGAAAACAAAGTGAGAGTAGAAAGAAAAATTTGAAAGAAAAAATAAAAATAGACTTATATTTAATAAATTAATTTTATATGTTTTTCTTTTTAAAGACTAAATAATTTAAAATATGTAAAAATAATAATAAATTTTGATTATATTTGATTTTGATTTTATACCTCCACAATTTGAAACCAAAAATGAGAAATCATGATGCATAATATATATATTTTTCTTTTTCCATAATGCTTTCTTGTTCAAAAAGTTCTTAAATGTTTAATATTAATAAATATCTTTTGAAGTGGTAATAGATCAGAAAATATTGAATTCAAGTAAAATAATATCGATAAATCATTAACTGAAAAATAAATAAATACTTGACATTATTTGAAAATGTTTAAATAATACCACTAAATTCACGCAGAATAAGTTAAGTAAAGGGATCCACCTCTCATTTGTAAATCATTCTCGCGACAACAAAATATAAATATACAGGAAATTCATGGTGCCATATGTATTGAAGGAATGCAATTAAACTCTAAAATTCTTTCATTCAAAAGCTTAAATGGCAGTGGTTGTGGAGCCATGGTGTTTTTATTTGAAGGAGCACGTGATGTAACGACCTCACGTGACCGAAGATCTCTGCGGTCAGCCCAGCCAGAGCCAGGAGAGGAGAGCCTCCATACGGCAGGAAAGCCTAATATAAAATATATATCACTATTTTATACCCATTTTTTTAGATCCAAACCAAATAAAAATCGAAAATGGGAAAACCATCAAGAAAGATTTCTCTCGAGGATTACTTTGATTTCTTTGAATCTCGCAACCCCGCTCCGCTCTCTGTCTACAATCTTAATCAGGTTCCTCTCTTCTTCCCTCTCAAATCATACTTTCCAGGCAGCCAAACGGAGCATTTCGGAATAATCCTTTTTTCCTTTTCTTTCCTTTTCTTTTCCTTTTTTTTTTTAAATATATAAAGTCGTTGTGTTTGTTTGCTAGGGTTTAAACTTTAAATAATTAGAGTATGATTGAAATTTTCGATTTTCTGGAAACCCAAACAGAGCATTTTTTTTCGGTTCACTGGTTTATTTGTTTTCTGCCATGTTCTAATGGTTCAGATCCTGCCGTGCATGGATTCAAGCAGTTCACAAAGTTAGCGTATCATCTCCATCACCTTGTTAATCCTTTACGCTCTATTTCTTTGTTTGGTTGAAAAGAAAAGAAAAAGTAAAATAGGCTTTCTGGAAACGTAATATATGATTAAACTGAAAATTCGGATGTTCGCAGCAAAGTACTAGTGGATGCAGTGAACACGATTGAGCTGATCGACCGCCATTCCACGCTTAGCCAAAAACATCGTCCTGCGCCGTCACGACGTCGTCACTTGATCTCGGATCTCAGGGGACTCAAATTGCTAGAGCGCTGTGTGACTTCATTCAGCAAACCATAAGTTCATCTCAATTGCAACAACTTAGGTCAGAGTTAGGCTCCAGAATGTGAATTATTGAAATCAAAATCGCTGAAAAGGTTCAAATCGAAGACCGTCGATGCACTGGTGAAATCAATGTCGAACTCCCACTGTAATTGGCGAATGTCCAGGAAAGTCGGAGGCAAAGCGAAAGAGAAAATCGAAGGACATGTATGGTGGTGGGGATCCAGCCGCGTGTTCCCTTGGATCGAGTTGAATTGAGGTATGTTTTTCCTTCGAATCTTCTGATCAGAAGTGTAATTGTCTGTGTCATGCGTTCATGGTCTTTGTTGTTTTGGCGGGAGGAAGTGGTCGAAGAGGTACATATATGATTTGTTTCAAAAGGCAAGGGCAGTTTAGTCTTTTGACTTTCTGTGAGGTTTGTTCTGTTTGTCCGTCATTACAAAGAAAGACGAGGCTCTTTCTGTCCGTTCAGTAGCCACTGTAACATGAAAATTTGTAGTAAAACAGAGCCCCAATTCATCCCTGGAACTTGGCTTCAACTTGAATTACATGATTTGTTTTCTTGGGGTTGTAAAAGAAGTTGGAAAAATAAAAACCTAACCTAATAGAGTCTCGAAATGCATGAGTAGTGAGGTTATTGGTAAGAAACATAAATTGGACAAGCCACCACTTGTAACCAGACGGACTTAAAAAATGTCCTTTCAGAAGATAAAAACAACAGCCCTTAGTCCTCTGTCCGCCATTTTCATCACTAAACAGTGTTCGTCCATCATCCTGGCTCTTGTAACCACTGGCATATAAACGGGTCCATTCTTTTTTGCTGCAAGGTTTTCGATAACGATCCCACTCAAAAGAATAATCAATGTCAGAACGCTATCAGTAATATCAAACCAAATTACCCTAACCACACAGAACCTCTGTTATGTAATAACAAAAGCAGCCCATTACTTTGCACTATGTTTTGCGCCAAAAATACCAAGGCAAGGAACAAATAAGTACAAAATCATTTGCTCACGATCTAAAATGGGGAAAATATATATTTATAAATAAATATCTAAATATAACGAAATTTAGTAAAAAACATTATATATTTTGAAATTCTGTTTTTTAACAAAAGTTCAAATTAGTGGGAGATAAAGAGGAAAAAAGAAGCAGAAAATGGTTTTTTTTTTTTATGATTTGAAATTAAAAAAGAAAAAGTATTGCTCATGATCCGTTTTAACTGGTGTAAGGCCTGATCCGTGTCTTTTCTTTTACGCTTAGCTATTTCTCTAGTTAAGAGATGACTGTGGAGGAAAACATTAATGGGTATCGGTATCCATTAAATTGATAGTGTCACGCCCCGAAACCCACCTTTAGGCACGACCGTTGACCACACCTCAAGACTTCGAAGATTTGAAGGTTCAAACGGCAAACCACACTAACCTTTCTCGTAATCGATTTTTGTCCACTACCAATCACATATTCGCAAAGTATAAAATGCCAACTTTCTAAATTCTCACAATTCCCCAAATCTCAAAATTAACGCCGACAAAAACTATTTCTAAATATCCAAATCTCACTACGCACGCCATTATAAAAGCTGTTTCGTAATATAACAATATTTTCGATCTCTCAACCAACTTCAGACTAATATAAAATGGAATGTTATCATCAAGTGACTTTCTCAATTAACTTTCAAAACCCAATATTTTACATTTAATACGAACTTATTCGGCTTCAACATGATCCAACATAAGTTCTCTAATCAAATCCTAATAATGACTAATCCCCCAACCTGGGCCATCACCCTAAACTAAGCACTTAAAATACGTCAACGATCGAACAGGCTGCTCAATAAGAAATACTAATGGCGCTTCATTGATCAAAGCCAATCATATAACAATAGAGATGTTTTTCATCAAAACTTTTGATTCAAAATAAGTTGGAACATTAACAAAATATACTTCAAACATTCTCACATCCATTGAAATCGGTTTCATATCAAATGTGATCCAAACATTTCATATCAAATTTCGATTCAAACACTTTCATATCAAATCCAAATTCAAATACATTTCAAATATATTTTTCTCCCACATCAACATCAATGCGCCCGCCATGACTAAAACGGGGCCAAGCAAATACTAAATCGTTCCTTTGGGCGTTGGACGTAAACCAAACACTACTAAGCATTCAGAACCTCTAACCAAACCCCTGTATACGTGTTTGTAAATCAATCATATTCCCCACCAAGAAATGTAAAGCGTCAACTATTATATCCCGTCGACAAGGGCCGACAAGTATCAACTATTATAGATCCTTCGACATATCATCAATGGGCTGAACTATTATTCCTCACGACAGTACAAACTAACCGTAAATACTAAATATTTCATTCAAAATTTCAAATTACAAAACATCATATCTCCACATTTTCTTTCTTTAAACAAAACAAATCTCAAAAGTACAATCATACAAAACTACTTTTCTTGATCCATGAATAATAAATAAAACAAGTAAAACTTTTCATAAACCAGCTTATATATAATTCGCTTAAACAATTTTCATCCTCAAACGGGGTAAAAACAAACAATTTTCTTTTAAAGATCTCGCATTAATATCCTTTACACGTACATATATATAAAAAATAATAATTTTTAAAATTGTATTAGGAATCCTCTTACTCTCAAAGGAGTACTCAAAAGCTTTGAAAGAAAGCTAATCCAAAGAATTTCATCTCAATGAAATATTTCTCCTAAAATAACAATAAGGAAGAGACTATCATCATTACTATTGCCTCTAAAACTTTCCTAATTTGATATTCTAATAATTATATTATTTGTTCACTTCAAACATATCGACAACCGTTCAAATGATAACTATTTAAATTGGTAGCTTTTACAAATTTTATAAAACTCATATTCCTTTCGGATTTTATTTTTAATGTAATTTATTTATTTTTAGATCTTATCAAATATATGTATTATTTCCTATAATTTCTAAATAATTATTCTAATCATATTCCTTATCTAATAAAATCTCAATCCTTAATAAAATATTTACTTGCCAAAATACATATATATTTAAATACTTATCAAATACATATATTTATACAAAATTCAAATTTCTTTTCAAATTTATTCTATTTGTTTATCATTATTTTCTTCAAAAAAATTATTCTAAATATTTTTTTCATTCTCATACTCAAAGTAATTTAATTTAATAATCACCAATTTTTATTTTATTTCTTTTTTTTTTTTTTTTAAAGAACGAGAATGAAATCTAAATCAGACTTCTCTGTGGTTCATCTAAACTGAAGAAAATTAAAGACCCACATCAAAGAAATCTAGAAAAATAAAATAAGAAAGATCTTACTCTGTAGAAATTTTGCCCCAAACCTTGGGATCCCGAAAGCCGTACGTCCTCCTGAATTCCACTGTCGTAGAGAAATTCAGCAAGCACAACGATTTTCTTTTCTTACTCCACTTATACCTGAGGTAGCCTTATTAAGAAGTTACCTTTTAATTCCTCTTCATTAATTTTTACCTCTATTATGATTCATCATTATACCCTTTCTGTGTCATTAAATTAATTGATACCTATTATGATTTGTCATTATACCTTTTTCAAGTCATTATACCTATTTTATTTCCCATTTATACTTCTTCATGTCATTATACCTATTTTATTTCCAATTTATACCTCTTTCATATGTCATTATTATTTTCCTTAATTTATACTTGTCATTATTATTTTCTCAGAATTTATACCTATACAAATTCCTATCATTATTATTTTCTCCTAATCCTATACCTAAACGAATTCCTGGGCAGTACATTCTCCCTCCTTTATAAAAGTTTAGTCCTCTCTAAACTTGACTTACCGCATTCAAATAATTGAGCATTGCTTTTATCTCATCTTCTTCTTCTAACTCCCAGTACCTTCTTGATATTATGATCGCTCCATCGACTTTTACCAACTTGACAATAGCACGTCAGAGAATCCTTATTCGTCACATTCAGACAATTTGAACTGACACTCTTCATAGGTCAAGTCCTCATAAATCTAAATAAGCTCCAACTCCACAACATGAGAAGCATCGAAAACATATTTCCTCAAGGTCGAAACATAAAACACATGAATCTCAGACAGTTCGGGGGCAAGGCTACTTTATACGCCAAGGTGCTCCACTTCTCTAATGTTTCAAACAAGCCCACAAATCGAGGACTTTTCTCAACATATTTTCAACTTCCAAATATCTCAATTTAACTCAATAAGCAACTTTAAAATAACATAATCACCAAATTCAAATACCAAATATTGCTTGGGATTATCAACATAACACTTGTGTGTACCTTGATTTTCTTCCAAACCTTCTTCAATCGGGATTATCTCTTCGTAGTCAATTACACAAGTTCATGTGTTAATTATTTTTTTTTTCTCCAATATGATCATAATACATAGGGGATCATAAACTTCTACCATAAACCTTTCTGAAGACATAATCTCATTGTTAGCTTAAAACTATTCTACAAGAAAATTTAACCAAAGGTAAGAACTAATTCTCGATACTTTCCAAGTCTAAAACAATATATCTCAACAAATATCAACTCTGCGATTACTTTCTCAATTAATCATTAGTCTAAGTATGAAAGCTACTATCAAAACTAACTTAGTACTTCAAAATTTTTTTTTTTTTTTTTTTTGATCTAAGTCGTACCCAAAGTAAAATAAAAATTCTTATTACATACTTTAGAATCAAATATTTCATACATTATTAAAATCTCCTTAGTATCGAGAAGCTAGTCTACTTAGAAAATTTTTAGACTTTATCCATATTATCAAACCATCATAATGAAAACATTGTTGTCAACTAAGGTTCCCAGTAACCCTATCACAAAATCCATGGTAATAAGTTTTCACACCTATTTAGAAATATAAAGTAAAGTTGCAAAGTACTATTAGGTCTACATGTAAACCTCCATATACGATCACACTAAACCCAAAGTCACAAATAATGTAATACCTTACTCATATATGACCATCAAAATTCTCTGCTTTAAATGTTTATACTTTTGCATCCTTTTAGGTAGATCGTAAGCTTGATGTAATAAAACCTCCAAAAGTTGTCTCTTATGTCTCCATTATTTAAAAAACATTAAGTCTAATCCCAAATTCCAAGATCTTATTATCTTATTAATTGTTCTAAAGTTCAACTAGTTTCAAATAATTCCTTATAAGATCTTTAATTCTCCAAACAAATTTAGTTACACTATAATGCTCAACATAAGAACTCTAAACTAAAGGTATAACATAGACTTGTAAACATTTCAAATCATACAATAATCGTTATGATAACCTTAATGATTTCAAGGAAATCAATTGTTTTCTATTTAAGGCATAAAATCACAAGATTCATTGTTTTATTAGTACCGAATAATGTCATCATAATCCTTAAGTAATTGTATTAATATCTTTCTTTATTTCGCTTAAAAATCATTTTAAGAAGACAAAGACTTCAAACTCTCATAAACTATGAGTAGATCATAATAAAAATGTTCCTCATATCTTAAGTGCAAAAATCATTTACCTAACTCAAATCATACAAGGTGTTTTTCTCTATCTTAAAATTTCAAATGTCTATAAGTATATATCAATTTTTCCATGTTGCATAAAAACACAACATAAATCCTAATGAAAGGCATCATTATGCAAAACAAATCTTTGCAAACCCAATGAAATAATCAAAATAAGAGTTGCTACCAATTTGCTCTTCAACTCTATGAAGCTATCATCATAGTTATAAGATCCAATCAAATCTAACTTTTTCTATGTCACCAAAAATATAAGATAATCTTAGAGATCTCTTAATAATTTATTTGTAGTACTCAATAAATCCCAAGAAACTTTAAACTTTAATAACAATATCAGATCCTTTCAAATTTCAAATTGTTTTCATCACTCATCACATTGACTTAAAAGACTTAACAACATTTCTAAGCAAATAACTACCTTGCAAGACTTAGTTTATGCGTAACAATTTATCCACATGATTCCCTTCAACTAAACTCAAGATAACTTAAGAATATGGACAATATTTTCCCAAAACAATCAACAAATAAAAGGTAGGTAAGCTCCTTTTAATTCATCCTCAAAATCAAACAAAAACCTTAATGTTTAAGGAGTATTAAGTCAATTCAATATCCTTCTTACCAATCGTCATAATATAACTTTAAACCACCATATTGTCCATAATGACATGTTCTATAGAAGTGACAAATTCAAATCATACTTCATCTAGATAAAGTTACACAGCCCACTAAAACCAACAAACAATACAAAGGAAAAGAGTGTAGTGAACTTTTAACTAGTCATCAAGAAATCAATTATCTAACATACCTTTGTACAGAATGCTAAGAATACTCAAACGGATATGAACTATCAACTAACACGTCACTCAACTATCCCCATACACAAACTTAAACAAGTTCCCGTTAAGATAATAAATCTGGCTTTGATTCCACTTGGAGCCGACTTTTTCTGTACTTGGTTACCATGAGCACCATCACTCCTATTCCTCTTCCTTTGTTGTTTCCTATACTGGTGAAGCTCTTCATTATCTTTCTCTGCAATAAGGGCTCTGTCTACCACCTCTGAATAATCACCCAACTTCAGAATTGATATCCTATTGTTCAAATAAGGCTTTAGTCCATCCTGAAACTTTAATGCTTTTTCCCTCCTCTATAGCAATCAACTGTAAGGCAAAACGTGATAGTTCGGTAAACTTAGCCTCATACTGGGCCACTATCAAATCCCTCTGTTCCAAACAGACAAACTCTCCCACCTTTTGTCGTCGAACACTATCAGGAAAGTACTTCTTATAAAATGCCTCCTTAAACTATCTCCAAACAATAGGCCCCTGATCCTCTAAAAGCCTCTTAGTCATGAGCCACCAATGATCCGCCTCTTTGTCTAACATAAATGTTGCGTAAGAGGTTTTTTTTTTTTTTTTTTTTTTTTGCTCCTCAGAACAATCAATGACAATAAAGAATTTTTCATCATCATAATCCAAGCCTCTCGCTGATTTTGAGGTATCGAAAACAAGTGGGACTCAACTTAAAGTCGCCAAAGGAGCTAAATTTCCTAATAGATGAGGATTGTCTCCTGACCATTACTCCCGCAGTTTAGCCTCGCTCTCTCAACCATCCAGCCAAAGTCCCCAACATCTATAAAGACCTTCGCATCATAGGGGGCAAAGCCTCGTGGAGGAGGTATAATCATTAGCCTTACTATTTGGGGAAGAGATGCAAGCCCCCGTGGTACGGTGCTCTATGCTCAGTGCGCATAACTAATCTAGCCATTACAGCCAAGTGCTAGAATTGTAGGGAATTAAAGGAATCGACTAGATGAAGTCAAAACTTAAGCTAATGCATCACCTATCTATTCTAAAGGTAAACTAAACGAGTTCCCATCAAGATCATAACCTATAGCTCTGATACCACTCTGTCACGCCCCGAAACCCACCTTATGGGCATGATCGGCCAATTCACACCTCACACTTCGCATTTAAGGCTCGCTGAACGACACTAACCTTTCTTGTAATTGGATTTTTGTCCAATTACCAATCACATATTCAGAGTAAATGCGCAACTTTCTAAATTCGTCAATTCCCCAAATTCAAAATTTAATGCCGACAAAAAAAAACTATTTCTAAATATCCAAATCTCACTATGACAAGCCATATAAAGTTGTTCGTAATATAACAATATTTGGGGATCTCAAATCCAACTTTGTACTAATATAAAATGGAATGTTATCATCAAAGTGACTTTCAATTAACTTTCAAAACCCAATATTTTACATGAATATGAACTTATTAGTTCAACATGATCCAACATAAAAGTCTCTAATCAAATCCTACACGATCTAATCCCCAACCTAGCCATCACTCCTCATGGAAACTAAAAGTACCCGAAAATATGTCAACGACGGCGAAGCAAAGCTCAATAAAAGCAAAATACTTCATTACGCTTTCTACATCAAAAGTTTTCTAATCATATAACAACAGGAGATGTTTCATCAAAACTTTTGATTCAAAATAAGTTGGAACATTAACAAAATATACCTTCAAAACATTCTCACACATCCATTTCAAATGGATTCATATCAAATGTTATTCAAACATTTTCATATCAAATTTCGATTCAGACACTTTCATATCATAGTCCAAAATCAAATACATTTCAAATATATTTTTCTCTGATTATCAAATATCAAATGGTACCCAGTCATGTACGACTTTCAAATGGGTGGCTAGCAATCAATTACATTCCCCACCAAGAAAATGTAAAGGTCAACTGGCATATCCGGTCGACAGCGGTCGAATAAATGGCCAACTATTATTCGTCGACAAAAATAAACTAACCGTAGCCAAATATTTTTATCCAAAAATTTCAAATTACAAAAACATTCCACATTTTTCTTTCTTAAACAAACAAATCTCAAAAGTACAATCATACAAAACTACTTTCTTGATCCATGGATAATAAATAAAAACAAGTAAAAACTTCTTTCATAAACCAAAGCTTTATATATAATCTCGCTTAAACAATTTTCATCCTCAAACGCAAGAAAAACAAACAATTTTCTTTAAAGCATCTGCATTAATATCCTTTACACGTATTATTATATATATAAAATAATAATTTTCGAAAAGTCAGATAACTTCACTTTAAAGGAGTACTCAAAGCTTTGAAAGAGTTAATCCAAAGAATTTCATCTCTAATGAAATATTTCTCCTAAAATAAGGAAGAGACTATCATCATTACTTATTTATTCTTAAAACTTTCCTAATTTGATATTTCAACAATTATATTATTTTTTGTTCACTTCCAAACATATTGACAACTGCTCAAATGATAACAACTATTTGAATTAGGTAGTTTTACAAAATTTTTATAAAACTCATATTCCTTTCTTCGATTTTATTTTGACTAATTTATTTATTTTTATGATCTTATCAAATATATGTATTTATTTCCTATAATTTCTAAATAATTATTCTAATCATATTCCCATCTAATAAAATCTCTAAACTTTAATAAAATATTTACTTGCCAAAATACATATATATTTAAATACTTATCAAATACATATATTTATACAAAATTCAGCCTTTTCAAATTTATTCTATTTGTTTATCATTATTTTCTTTCAAAAATTATTCTTAAATATTTTTTTCATTCTCATACTCAAACAATTTCATCACGACACCACCAATTTATTTTATTTATTTATTTTTTTTAAAGAACGAGAACGTGAATCAAATCAATTTCTTCGCGCTCATCTAAACCCAGTAAAAATTGTTAATCTACATCAAAGAAATCTAGAAAATAAAAGAAATGATCTACTGTAGAATTGTTCTTCAAACCCTGATCCGAAAGTTCGCACGCCCTTCCTGGAATTTACTCATAGAGAAATTCAAAAAGCAAGAATTAATCTATTTTCTTTTCTTACTCCAATTTATGTCTGAAAATTGCAGTTACCTTTACTCCCTCTTTCATTAATTCTTACCTATTATGATTCATCATTATACCTCTTTCAGTCATTAAATTAATTGATACTCATTATGATTTGTCATTATACTCCCTTTCATGTCATTATACCTATTTTATTTCCCATTTATACCCTTCATGTCATTATACTCTTATTTTATTTCCAATTTATATCTCTTTCACGCTATTATTTTCCTTAATTTATACTTGGTTGGCTATTATTTTCCTCGTGAATCCTATACCTATACAAATTCCTATCATTATTATTTTCCCTAACTTATACCTAAACGAATTCCTGGGTGTTACAGATAGTCTCTCGCTCTCCCCTTTACAAGACTTGATTAAGGTTTATAAATCACATTTTCATTGATAATAATGAAATTTTAGCTTTAACTTCATATCCCTTTACTCTATTTTCAAGCTCACTAAGATAATTTTCCCGTAAATATTGATTTAATAAACAAACATGAAAGTTTGATTACTACCATGTTGTGAACTCACTGATAAACGATAATATAATTATATATTTTTTAAATTTAAAATGAGAATAAAATTTAGTAATATTTATTTTATCTATTCATATAAATATATTACTAATTCAAATTTTGTCAAATAAAATATTAATAATATTTAAATATATAATATATTAAAAAAGAAAAAGAAAAAGAAAAGAAAATTGTTTTGTAAAATTATATATAATATATAATGATACAAATTATAATTATTATTTTCCTTATGTTTCATAATAAAGGCATAGTAGAGTGATATCTTTTTGATGTGATTGTTAATAAATTTTTTTCTCGTTTACAAATAGTCCTACAGTAGAAATAGAGAGATATTACTAGGACTTCACTTTAAGTCATTCAAAAAAATTTGAATAATGGGCTTATGAGGGTAGACACGTGTAGGCTCGTGAGGGTGATGAAAAAGGGTAGACTTTTGCATGTAGGGGAGAGAGTTACAGTTTTTTTTTTTCTTTCACAAACAGTCCCAACGTCCTACATCGAAAAAATAGGGACACTAGAAAAGCTTTAGAGGTGTAATTTCAGGGGTTACAAACAAACAGCACAGTGCTTTTGATGGTGGACACGTGGGAGTCATTAATATGCACGTGGACTTTTGCATGTTGGAGAGTTGTCCTTGCATACGTGAGGGTGGGTTGCAACTTGCAAACCGTCCGAACTGCACGGTTCTTATCGGTTCTACGTGATTGAATTGTCGGTTTGAGTGGCATGGAATCTGCCTCAAAAGATAGAAAAACCTCATCGATTGGACTGTCTGAGATCCAATCCCATTTTTAAAACATAATTATATGAAATGCTATATCACATCCATTTTTGACTAGACAAATCCTACAAAATGTACTTTTGTTTCTTTGATAGCGTGGGCAATGGCAAATACCTTTGGGAGCTTATACAACAAATGTCAGGAATTCAACCCTGATTATTGAAAATTCATATTTGAGAGATTATGAAACTTTAAAATCATTAAAATGGTGTTTTTGGACTTTAATTGAGACTTGAAAGGAGTTATGGATGTGGTTAAAGCTTAAAGGAGAGTTTGACGAAATCAATATTTCTATTTTTATGCATTTTTTAAGTCTTAGTTTGAGTTGGAGTCTTATTACTAAGAAAAAGAAAGAGAGTTTTTAGTTTCTTTCACTAAGGTAGTAGGAATTCTTTTATTTAATTTACAACAACATGGAATTAAAAGTTTTATTTCAATTATGATTAGGAGACTTTAATTATAAGGGTCCTATTTCAATAAAAATTAGGAGAATAAGGGGTCTATATACACCCTTTCAATGTACTCTTTTTATTCATTCCAAGTTTAATAATATTTTCAAGCTCATCTTTTAAAAAGTTAATTCTTATTCTCTTATCTCTTAAGTGAATTTCCTTGATTGACGAGTTCGCTATTTCTTATCCCTTGATGGATTTATTAGGTGGCGAAGTAACTTCCTATCCTTATATTTCCTCAACTCCTACAAATTCTATTATCTTAACCTTAACCTTTACATAACAATTTTTTCAACCTTCAACCCAACTTATTCAAAATCTAGTTCCATTAAGACCATCATAAACACTTTATTTCATCCTAAACACTTTATTTGATCCTAAAATCCCTGAACCCACAATCCTTAACCTATAAAATTCATGCTAGCTCTAACCTTACTTACAACATCCCGAAAAATACAAACTACCTTCAAACAAGACTGATTTGCATTAAATCGAATTCCAACCTCTCAAACTTAAAATCATTCATTATAAACCTTAATTTCACTCATATATATATATATATATATATATATATATATATATATATATATATATATATATATATTCAATCATGTCTGTTATATAGTTTAAATTAAAAAAAAAATAGAATTATGAAGAAAAGTGGTAAAAGAGAAAAAAATAGATTAAAAATAGAAATAGAGAAGGAAAGAGAAGAATGAAAAAAAAACAGATAGAAAAGGAAATGGGTTCGTGGCTCATTGTAAGGTGTTATGTTAGAGCACCCAATGGGAGTTGCCAAAAAGGGTGTCAAAATGCCATTTTCAGAACTAACAAATTGCTTTTGAAGACTCACGACGTTGGTCTAATTCAGAAAGGCAAACGGGACGCCATTTTAATAATTCAATATTTTTATTAAAAATATAATTAAACAAGCCTAAATACAACGCAATATACCGCTGGATAACAAGAACCACCAACCGTTATTTTGCAACCCCTCCATTCTCTCTCCTCCAAAGCCATTGAACATGCCACCCAAAACCCTCTGACGATATTTTGCCACCTCTTATACCACCTCCATCGGAGCTTTAATTATTTGTCTGGCGCCATTTCGTTACATGGGATTCCAAGATTTTCGATAGCAACTCCCATTTGAGCTGCTTCTGTGAGTCCCTTTTGAGGTTACAAATGTAAGTGGTTAGTTTTACAATTGAGAATGCTCTTTGTTCCTTTTGAATGGCTTATCGCAAAAAAATTATCTTCCTTTTTCTGCTTTTTCTTTCCTTTTATTTTTCCTCTCAATTTTCGTTGTATTTTTTTTTATCATCAAACGTAGTCTTAAGTAATCAAAATACTAGAATAATTTGGATACAACTTTTTTTTTTTTTGATTACTATAATTTGGATACAACTTAATTTGCTGTTAAGGGTTGATTCCATAATTGACGTGAAGGCCTATATTATAAAAAACAAAGGAACAAAAACAACCTTGTAAGATGTCACCTCATATGTTATGTAGGTCGTTGACATTAGCAAATCATGCAATAGATTCTGTTCTTCATATATTGTTTTCACACTTCCATTCCTTAAGCTGGGAAAGTAATGTATTCCAATAATTTTGGCCTGATATGGGCCACGTACGGTTTGCTTTCAACCTTCTTACAGAATCCATATAATCTGATCATGATAATAAACTAAAATTCTTTTCCCATAAACAGTTGTCCAATTCAATTATCAAACATCCAATATTTTATACGGTGAGAGAAACCGGCCACTCTCTTATATCTGTGGATGGCACGGTACAGTGATGAACCAAAGAGGTCCAAATCAAAACATTTTCCAAGTCACGTAGATTATCAGGAATCGAAGGTTTTACTTGTCACTTGGCAGTATTATTTGAGATCATTAATGTAATATGGGAGGGAATTTTTCCTATATAAACCCCCTGCAGCAATCTCCATTGTATCAATCTGCTTACTCACTTCCTTTAACAATCGTAGTATTATACTTCTTGCAATACCATGGCTTTTATAAAGCAGTACCAGTACAAATACATCTGTTTGGCTTTGCTCTTCGTTTTGGGTGCTTGGGCATCTCTAGCCACAGCCCGCAGCCTTCATGAGGCATCAATGTATGAGACGTACGAGGATTGGATTACTCGGTATGGGCGTGAATATAACGATGCTGATGAGAAAAGCAAGCGCTACAAGATATTCAAGGATAATGTGGCTCGTATTGAGTCTTTCAACCAGGCCATGGGCAAATCTTACAAGCTAAGCGTCAATGAATTTGCAGACCTTACCAATGAAGAGTTCAGAGTCTCAAGAAATAGATTCAAGGCCTAATGTATGCTCGAAGCAACTTCTTTCAAATACGAGAATGTGAGTGCAGTGCCATCTACTGTTGATTGGAGAAAGGAGCTGTTACACCCATCAAGGACCAAGGCCACGGAAGTGTGATCGATCATAAGTAAAAATAATTTTGTGGCTTGAAATTAATGTTTGTCGCACTCTGTTATGATAATTAAAAAAAATATATTTGATTAAAGTGTAATTGGATTAAAAGGGTCAAATCCCTAAATTATTTTCAAGAATGACTTATAAAAGTAATTCGAAATGCTATCATTTTCAACAAAATGTCCTTCAAAGTGTAAAGATAACATAAATAATTGAAATTTTTGTGGCATATGAAAAGTCAAAATAATTTTGTGGCATGGTTGGAAATTAATGTTTGATAATTAAAAAAAAAAGTGATTTGACTTAAAATAAATTGGATTAAAAGAGACAAATCCTAAAGATATTTGCAAGAATGACTTTTTGCAAAAGTAACTTTGAAAATGTCACAATTTCAAAGACAAATACTCTTAAAAATGTAAAGGCAAATACCTCACAGAATAATTACACCTCCAATGGGCATTTATCTCATCCCGAGGTTATAACTATAGCCCAAGGGCATTTTTGTTCGAAATTGTGTCTGTTTTGTATTTTTTGTATTTTTAAGAAAGATATTAGTTTTATAAATAATTTTTGGGTTTGTCCGTTTTAAATCGTTAACCAAGGATTAAAATACCTTTTACAAATCTAATTTTGGAAATCTAAACGTTCCTTCACTTTACCCCATTTGATAAGAATGTCCTCTTATTTTCTTGTAAAAATAATAATTTTTTTAAAGTACACATGTGAATGCATTAGATGGTAAACGACATTCTCGTCCAAAATGAGTTATTTTTAAAGAAAAATACAGCGACCTTTATACTTACAAAATTTGGGTTATTTGAGGTTTTTTTAAACAAATATTTAAAAAAAATGCAGGGTGTTGCTGGGCATTTTCAGCGGTGGCAGCCATGGAAGGAATCACTCAGATATCTTCTGGGAAACTAATCTCCCTTTCCGAACAAGAGTTGGTCGACTGTGACACTAGTGGGGAGGATCAAGGCTGCAATGGGGGACTAATGGACGACGCCTTCAAATTCATCGAACAAAATAAGGGTCTCACCACTGAATCTAACTACCCCTACCAGGGAACCGACGGCACCTGCAACAGCAACAAGGCAGGCCACCCCGCCGCCAAAATAAATGGGTACGAAGATGTTCCCGCCAACAATGAAAAGGCTCTGCAAAAGGCTGTTGCCCATCAACCAGTAGCGGTCGCCATTGATGCTGGGGGATTTGAGTTTCAATTCTATTCAAGTGGTGTATTCACAGGAGAGTGTGGGACAGACTTAGACCATGGTGTTGCTGCTGTTGGTTATGGAACCAGCGATGATGGGATGAAGTATTGGCTGGTGAAGAACTCATGGGGAACAGAGTGGGGCGAGGAAGGTTACATACGGATGCAAAAAGATGTTGCTGAAAAGGAAGGTCTATGTGGGATTGCAATGCAGGCATCTTACCCCACTACCTGAACTTCTATATATATAAAAAGAAAATATGTGTGGTTATAACAAGCTAAGTTGCTTATAAGTAGTCAGCAGCAAATGATCACATGTAAATGATCTATGGTTATGCTATATAATATACATATGAATACCAGATCTTTAGCCTCTTCCTAGTCACATATATTTGTATGGTATTTTGAATGAGGGGTTACATGGGATCTCATGATAGATCCAAAAGGCAACGAATTACAAACAGGATAATAAGGACGAAACAGAACCACAAAGTGAGGTGCAAATTAAAGTATATTCGAGAAGGGGTTTCTTCGGGATATTTTTACCAACAAAAAAATAGAAAAAAAAGAAGTCGGAAGGCTTGTTTGGTTCGTATTTTAGAAATTTTTTTGTTTTAGAAAACACAAAAAATACTATTTTAGTATTCAAAAGGAGTAAATTCACTATGTTTTCAAAAACCGTTTTCAATAATAGTTTTCAAAAAAGGAATCAAACAAGCTCTTTGGGCCAGTTATCCGAAAACTCAAGTATACATGAATTTAGGCGCTTTCGTTCGAAAAACACATAACCAAATGTACGCTTTCTGCCATTTTTTCCTTGTTTTTTAGAACAAAAAACAAATTTCAAAAACTGTAACCATCAAATATGGTTTTTTTTTCTTACAAAACCTAGTCTGGGTTAATGTTTGATCCGTAAGCAGTGTCTAATTCTGTGGATCCTAAAATAAAAGTAGTAAAAATAAATATAAAAAAAAATATAAAACATAAACAATCGAAAAAGTTTTGTAAATGTCAATATGAGTGGCAATGTGATGTTAGTGCAGCATATAATAAACTGCACATTCTCTTTCGCCCTTCCCTACCATTTTGCATGCACCATCCGTTGAAAATTATGAGATTATTTTGAGAAATTTACGGGAAGGTTCTAGAAGAATTCATTATATATTGGACCATGGAATATGGATACAAGTAGGTTTCTCCTATTTTCTTGTACCTATGATGCTCCACATAAGACAGGGAAAAAAGTTTTGTATGGTGTTTTGAATGAGGGGTTACATGGGATCTCATGCTAGATCCAAAAGGCAACGAATTACAAACAGGATAATAAGGACGAAACAGCACCACAAAGTGAGGTGCGAATTAAAGTATATTCGAGAAGGGGTTTCTTCGGAATATTTTTACGAACAAAAAAATTATAAAAAAGGAACACAGTTTCTGAAAGCAGTTTCTTTTCAGCAACATTATTTGGTTGGTGTTTTAGAAAACTGTTCTTGAAAACAGTTTCTGAAAACACAAAAAACATTATTTCAAGGCACAAAGAAAGAATTCCACCGTTGCTTTCAAAAAACCCTTTTCAATAATAGTTTTCAAAAAGGAACCAAACAAGCTCTCTAGTTATCTAAAATTGTTATTGTTCCTTAAATTTGGGGAGCGACTGATTCTGCCTCGATAACTACTCTTAAGTCTACGAGGTTGTACTCAAATGCAAGGATTTCTGTTAATCTAATTCAAGGTTACAATTAATCTTATATGGTATGAGACTCCTTCTTTGCTCACGACCCTTCTTAAAACTTAATCACTCTTAGCGAAATTCAGAATGAACTCCTTCATTCCCTTCTCAAAAGCATCGTAAACCCATATCCATATTACATAGATAAGATGAAGAAAATCAAAACATCATCTTTCACCTAAGGTGAGTGAATATAAATACCTCAACCTAAGATCTCAGACTCCACACTCTTCAACACATCTGGACTTTGCTTGTTCTTCTTCAAGCTCTGCTTCTGAAATCTGTGATGAGAACTTTCAATCCCCCCATAACACTTGTAAGTTGGTCTTGGAAGTCTTGATAAGGCTAGATCATTATCTTAATATAACTCCAACTTTACCTTCTATTTTTCTGTACTTGCCTTTAAGCTATCACAACAAAAAAGGGAAACTTGTCGCTCAAGTATCCTTGTGACTCCCCAAACTGTGGTGTCCGTCACACCACCACAACTCGCGAATTCTACATGTCTCACTTCACAGGCACGTATTATTGTGTAAAACCACTTCAACAGGTCTGCACATCCATACAACCCAAATATAAATTCTCAGACAAAAACGATTTATTTACTATCAGATTTAATTACACTAAAACTCCGGGTCTCTTGCCTTAATTTTACAAAAAACGTAAAATACAAGGATAAGGCCAACTCGCATTTCTTCTATGGCCCCTGATGCGGTCCCATCCCCATGCGTCTTTGGTACCTAAAAGTATTTCGATTGCAATAGCACGCCCAAGAAGCTGGAATTTCCCTACTGGGTTACTCCCACCTGGTCACACGCAGTTCAAGACACCAAATATTCAACACACGCTAATATATCACTCACGATATATTAACAAAATTAATTCACATACATCATGTCATTCAATTTACAACAATAACATAAACTTAGCTCACATGGGCTAAGACACAATCCGGCGGTTCATCTTGGAACCGCCCACAAAATCACAATCAGCATGTTATTTACTCATGGCAATAATAACATCACACAATCACGCAAACAGTCCGTGGATCCGTCCAAACCACTTAGGATTTCTTCACTTGGCCCAAATCTGAACTGAAACCACCCGCCCTCCATGTGCCTCAACAAATCCCCATCTATTACATGACCCAAACAAAAAGTAAAACAAGTAGGAGAAAAACCTCACCTTTCCTGAGTTTGTCGAAACTCCCAAAACTGCACCCACGTAGTCCCCGCCGTGGGGAGCAACTTTGCTTCTCGCTCACCTGAAATCACGGCCCGATCGCCGAAATCTTCTGCAGGCGCAGGCTCTCTCAAAAAATCCCACACTCTCCTCCTTCCGGCTCTTCCTCTTTCCCCTCTCTTCCTCCTCTCCCAATCCATTTAATAAGATCGACAGCTATAAAAGTCTTCTCAATGCCACATGTCAAATCCCTATCGTCAGAGAGGATTACACCTTATCCTCCTCTTATCCAACCACTGATTTCCCTTCTAATGGCATGATGCCATGTGTCACATGTGAGCCTCACTTGAGCTCAATGCTTGACTCTCCATAGCTTGACATCGCGACTTCTCGCCACTCATAGCGCTGCTGTCCCGCACTCCTCTACACGCTCAAAAACGTGAAATTCGACCGTCTCTAATTCGACGAATTCGACGTGGCAGCTAGATTTCGCAAGATGATTCCAACAGTGAAGTCCTTTTCGTCATCCGAGATCTAGAAAAATTCCGGATTTTGACCGAAATTACCATTTTATCCTTCCTTAGGAAATCTGGATTTTCCGGGGTCTCACAATCCTCTTCAGAATAGAAACCTGATTTATTTCTAATTCTGGTTTGATAGCTTAGATGTTTGGATCCTCCTAATTTGATATGTATCCATTTGTCAAAAATCATCGCATGTCCATCGATACCTTGCTCCCTAAGTACCTTGGTTTTCAAGGTTTTAGAATTGACTTACGCCCCACATCACCTCTGTTCCTAGTTCGAACTCTTCAAGGTTGCCACATGCCTGCAATAGGAAGGCCTTGGTCCGTACTACTTCCTAGTTCTTCTAGGAACTTCATGATTAATCCATCTAATCTTCATCAAATTCGATATCTCAAGTAACTATCTTCTTGTAGAGCTCTAGAGATGAAGATATGGATAATATCAAACCCAACAAAATATATATGACCTTGAGATCTAGCACAAATGGTAAAGGGGGATGGGGTGTGTGTGATGTCTCAGACTCGAGTCCTTATGAAAGAATAGAGTACTACAATATTGTAATGTAAAGTGAATACATGTCAGTATATTATATATATATATATATATATATATATATATATATATATATATATATATATATATATATATATATATATATTTTGGAAGAAAAAAATTGTTTTTTAAATACATTAACTTTCATTTTAATTGTACTTCTAGCCTTGGATAACCCAAACCTAGACCACACTTTCTATGTGGCAATTCAAAACTCCATAAGTCAAAACGACGTTGTTTTAGTCATCAAAACGAGTTTGCAAAAAAAAAAAAAATCCTAAACTTTAACGAGTTTTGTATTTATGTCCTAAACTAAAAGTTATTGTTTTTTAAATATACGAACTTTAATTTTTATCGCATATGTATCCTCGGATATGCCAAATCAGCATCTAAACCGTGAGATTGCTTCCATGTTGGCTGAAAAATAATTCAAATCATTAAAATACAAATCAATTATTCGTGATCTTTAATTTTTTATTAAAATTTATTTTAATTTCATATGTAGTTAAATCATTAAAATAAATTAGATTTTAATATAAAAATATTTTTTGACAAGAAATATATTAACTTTGATAATTAAAATCCTAATTAAATAAGAAAAATATAAAATATATTCTTATCAAATAATTAATAATATAATAAATAAATACTATATTTTGATATAATATTTTTTATAAAATAAGCTAATGTAAACACATTTAAATATTTTAATTTTATCTTCAAATATTACTTTTCAAATATAAAAAATATTTAAAATAATAATAATAATTGTTTTTATTTGAAAAATTAAAGGTAAATTAATATTTTATCTTATAATGTTTTTGTTTGAAAATAAATAAATATTTTACTTTTAATGTATAATATTTTTTTATTTATTAATCTAAATTTAATATTCAATAAAAATTAATATATATAAATATAGTATTAATTTAATATATTATTAATAATTTGACAAGAATATATTTTATAGTTTAATTATTTTATTAGAATTTTAATCATCAAATCTGACTAAGGTGGTGTTTGTTTTTTTTACTTAATGCTGAATAGAACTTTTGAGTTTAATGCTCGAATAGCACGACAGCATTAAAAGATGTCATGGTTTTAACATTGCTAGTTAAGAGGATGACAACGTGACGGATTATTTTGGGTTCACATCCCTCCTCGCTCTTAATGACACAGGTTTAATTTAATTTAATCGGTTTTTAATCTGCGCCAGCTTTATTTTTTCAACCGGTTAATTCGCCTGCGATTACTTTCTCAGAACCAGGGTACCGGGGAATTTTCAAAATTCGTAAAATATTAATAAAAATAATAAATTGTCATAAGGGTTCAGAAGTTTATAAATTCTAGATCTCGACGACGAACGGATCACACGGCAATTGCTCCTCGCTAAATTCCAAATGACTTAAAAAGTTTTGTCACTCCTGCACAAGCGGAAATTTTTCATTCTGAAAGTGATAAGTTGTTAGTGACTCTAGAGACAAGATTTTTACGAAAATCTCGAAAGTCAGGAAATGGCTTGGGATAAGTTAATTTAAAAAAAGTGAACTGAAAATAAATAAATTGTTTCGGGGTATAAACGAACCTAATGGAAGAATACGAACCATATATATAAAATAATAATAATGTGTTCTCACTCGATTATATTTAAAAATAATTTTTATTATTTTATTTTTATACTTTAATATAAATAATAATTATTATTATAATGTTTTAATAAATAATATATGTGTTCATAATATTTTTTATTTTTATGAAAATATTGATTTTAATATAATAAAAATAAAAACAAATATAAAAAATTAAAATTAAAAATAAAAAACAAAATAAAATTTAAACGGGGTGAGTTTGAGAATTTTCTCATCACCGCCCGTCCTGTTTAATTTTTTAAATGAAACAAGTTTGAGAATTGAAAAAAATAAACGAGTCGTGTCGGGATGGGACCGCCCCGTCCCAAACCCTCCCACACATCCATAAGAAATAAGATATTGCGCTATTTTCACAGAATGATCAGCTTTTCTTATTTTACGAGTAATCTAATTTTTCTCGAATTAAGTTCTCAAATATTTTCTCAGCTTTTTCTATTCGTAACTCCTTTAAAAAATTTCAAGAATAAGTTTAAAATTTAAAAAATAGTCAGCTAATGCCAAAGCTATTCAACAAAGATTAAGTCAAAACAATCACACCTAAGTTTCTTGTCAAAATATGGGTATTAAAGTCTAATTTACTTCAACAATATAACTACACATGAAATTAAAATATTTTTAATTAAAAAATAGAGATAACGAATAATTGATTTATATTTTAATGATTTGAATTATTTTCTTCAACGTGGAAGCAATCTCACCATTCGGATGCTGATTTGGCATATACAATTAAAATGATAGTTCGCATATTTTTAAAAAAAAAAAAACCTTTTAGTTCACGATATAAATGTAAAACTCGCTAAAATTCAAAATTTTTTGCAAACTCATTTTGATGATCAAAACAACGTTGTTTTGGTTAATGTGGTTTTGAATTGTCACATAGGACGTGATCTAGGAACGATGCTAGGTTCAGATTATCCAAGGCTATAAGTATAATTAAAATGAAAATTGAGATATTTAAAAAGTAAGTTTTTTTTGTTCCGGATATAAATGCAACAGTTCCAAAAGTTCAGGTAAATTCTTTCTACGCTTCAGTTGGGGTTCAGCTTGGTCTTCATTATAGCTTTTACTGCCTAGAAGTTTAAATATTGAACATGTACACTACACATCATTGAGAATATTTCAAATGCTATCACCGTAAAATGCCGTTTGATTCATTTATTGGAAGTGCAGACAAGTCACGGCAACTCCTTGGAAAAGTCTTGGACATCCTAATATGTTAAAATTACTGTCCTACCGTTGGGTGATTCATACAATCAACTTGAACGAATGAAACGGTACATATTGAGAAATTAAATAAATACAAATAAACAAAACTAAAAATAATTTAATTAGATTTCACGCATGACTATACGTTAAAATAGAAATAAAGTGACAAACCTCTATATAGATATATATATATACATATATACTATTTTAATGAAGTTATACATCAATCAAAGTAGATTTCAGGTTAGAACATTTTGTAAGGCGCCTAGATAGGCGAAGCTTTTCTTGACAGTGACCATAGAAAAACTTTCCTATATAAATCCCCATACAAATCATGAATCATATCCGTCTCCTCTCTTAATTCAACTCATTAAATTACTTAACTTCTTTGAGTATATGTCTGCCATGAGTTCCATAATAACCCATTGGCAACAAATGTGTTTGGCTTTGTTCTTGATCATTTTGACAGCTTGGGCTGCTCAAGCCACGTCCCGCAATCTTCCTGAGACATCGATGTATGAGAGGCATGAGCAATGGATGGCTCGTTATGGGCGTGTGTATAAGGATGATGATGAGAAGGACAAACGCTTCAAGATATTCAAGGATAATGTGGCGCGCATAGAATCTTTCAACAAGGCCATGGACAAACCTTACAGGCTAAGTGCTCAAGGAATGTACTTTGTTAATGAAGAGCTGATATCAGAAAGGATTATCTATATCATCGACAGTAATTCAAATACGAAATGTTCAGTCATCACTAACACTGAGAAGAACAAACACCTACAAAGAATCAACAAATATGGAATGATCTACCCAAAGAAGTACGACACTAGTGAGATGTCATTTATTTGGGTTTATTAGATTGTGTTATATTACTTATAGAAGTATAAAACTCTAAAATACAAAACATATTTATAGGTATATCAAAATACCTAACAATACTATATAAAGACTAAAGACCTTCACTACCACTTTGTAGGCATGACCCATACTAATTCTCTCACTCTTTGATTTATATAAAAAAAAATATGCAGGATGTTGCTGGGCATTTTCGGCTGTGGCAGCCATGGAGGGAGTTACCCAGCTAAAAACAAAGAAATTGATCTCTCTATCTGAGCAAGAGCTCGTTGACTGTGACACCAGCGGCGAGGACCAAGGCTGCAATGGTGGGCTAATGGACGATGCCTTCAAATTTATCATACAAAATAAGGGTCTCACAACTGAATCAAACTATCCCTACAAGGGAGTTGATGGCACCTGCAACAGCAAGGAGAAATCCCAGCCTGCAGCCAAGATAACAGGGTACGAAGACGTGCCTGCCAATAGTGAGAAGGCTCTACAGAAGGCGGTCGCCAACCAACCAGTTTCTGTAGCCATAGATGCTGGAGGATTTGAGTTCCAATTCTATTCAGGTGGGGTGTTAACCGGACAGTGTGATACCGAACTGGATCATGGTGTGACAGCTGTAGGTTATGGTATCAGTGATGATGGGATGAAGTATTGGCTGGTGAAGAATTCATGGGGCACACAGTGGGGTGAGGAAGGTTACATTCGGATGCAAAGAGATGTAAGCGCCAAAGAAGGTCTCTGTGGGATTGCAATGCAAGCGTCTTACCCCACTGCGTGAACTTTTTCAATATAAAAAGAAACAATCACTACTACAACACAAGTAGTTTGTTAATTATAAGATATGCATGTGTGGTTATATATATATAATTTCTCAAGCTATGTTACTTATAAGTAATCAACAAGAAATGACCTGTACATTATCAATGGCCATATATATAGTTATTCACATATATTTGTGTGTTTTGAATGGTTTGGATTCCCACATATATTTTTAAACTTACTTGTAATATGTCAATTAATTAATTTGCAATCTTGAATCTTCGACAAAGAGTATACTATTATCTAGAAAGTTCCTATGCTAGATTAACAACAAGAAGTAAATTACGTACGTTAAAACAAAACAAGAAGTAAATTTATTAACAAAAAAACCTTGCGTAATGCCCTAATAAACCATTTGTTTCCATTGGTTAACATATAATCCATTAAAAGTACAAGGTAGTACATCATAGTTATGAAATAAAAATGTAAATAATCAAGTATTTGTAAGTGTACTTTTTCTTCTTTTATTATCAGAAGATTATCTCTTTGGTCATTGGACCCATGGGTTTTTATTTTCATTTTTATTTTTTAAACATTTGTGGGGTTTCTAGTAACCTCATCCATGAGTGGCTATTTCAAGCATATATATATTTGGAACCTTATAGACCCATTTCCGTCCACATTAGTATAATGTTATCCACTTTGGATCTAAGCCTTTATGGTTTTATTTTTTTATTTTTCTCTCAAAAGGCTTTATACAAATTGAATGTTATTCATGCTTATATACTTATAAGCCTTCTCATTGCTAACCGATGTGGGACATTGTCGGGCTTTGGACGCACACCTAACAATCTTCCCCTCGAACAAAGTTCTATTGAATCTCCCCTCAAACCAGGATTTCCTTGTCTTTCACTACATTCAGGCACACACCTTATGTGAAACACCATTTGCCAAGGGCTCGTCGCTCACCATACCATTTTTTTCAACTTCCACCCACACATTTAAGCCTAAACCTGGCTCTGATACCACCTTTTGGGAAACCTCATGACACATTGATATGATATTGTCTACTTTGGGCCTCAGCCGTCATGGTTTTGTTTTTGGAATTTTCTCAACCATAATGAGATAACAATTTTTATGTGGAAACCCCAAATGAAAAAAGGTAAAAACCGTAGCCCTCTTAAACTCCCACTATGTCAACAACAACAATAATGGGTTACACCAAGTTCTTCTCTAGCAAGCAAACTAGAGGCTCACAACAACAATACATCAAGAATATCATTCTTGGAATAACAATGCAACAAACATCATCCCCAAGGATGGATAACTCAAAAGAGAAAATGAAATATATCACCAAATGTTGAATGGCCAAATGATTATTGTGGAGAGAGCTAACCAACAATCCAAACCACTACGATTGAAAAGAACTTCGCAAGGAATCACCACATCACCTCGATTCTTTCTCTCTCTGAACCCTTCTCCCCTCCTTTCTCCTTATTTCAAAACTGTTGCCCTAGAATCACAAGCAACTCTAGCTTTTTTTTATTTATAAGATATGGGCTTTGCTCATTAGGCCTAAGTCCACATGGGGCGAACCCAACAAATCTCCCCTTGCGCCTCACGTCGTTGGCTAAACTAAGCTTACTCATTGCTTACAAGCTTCCGCCTTCTCCTTAAGCAAACACTTAGTCAACATGTCTGATCTATTTTCACTGGTATGTATTTTTTCCAAATACAATTGCTTTGACTCAAACACATCACGAATCCAATAATATCTAACATCAATATGCTTCGATTTGGAATGGAACGTCGAATTCTTAGAGTGATGGATGACACTCTGGCTATCACTATAAACAACATACTTCTCTTATTAGAACCCCAACTCTTCTAAGAATTTTCTCATCCACAAAGCTTCCTCACAACCTCAAGCATTGATGTACCTTACCTTCTATGGTGGATAATAACACATTTTGCACAACTGAATCGCTTAAGAGACAACTCCCGCAAAGTCATCAAGAACCCTAAAATGGACTTCTTGAAATTAACATCACCTACCATGTTTGAATCTGTGTATTCATCTATCACAAGCTCACCAATGCTAAAACACAAGCACACCCTAGAAGTGCCTCTCAGATATCTCAGTATCCACTTCACTGCTTCTCAATGCTCCTTCCCAAGATTAGAAAGAAACCAACTAACAAATTTAACCGCATGAACGATGTCTGGCCTAGTACAGACCATAGCATACATCAAACTACCAATAGATCCATAAGGAACTTTGCTAATCTCTTTTGTATCATTCTCACTTGTATAGGACATTGGTTAGAGCAAAGCTTAAAGTGGCCTGCAAGTGGAGAACAATCTGCCTTAGTCTTGTTCATGTTGAATCTTTCAAGAACCTTCTCAATGTAGCTTTTTTAAGATAGCTAAAGCTTTCTAATCTTCCTATCACAAGTGATCTTCATACCAAGTATCCATTTCATCGATCCCAAGTCTTTCATGGCAAAAGACTTTACTAAGCTTTCTCTTTAACCTATCAATCTTGCTAGAATCATGAACAATTATCAACATGTCGTCAACATACAAGAGGAGGATAATAAAATCATCATCTATGAACATTCTAGTGAACACACAATGATCATATGTGGTTATGTTGTACCCATGATTCATCATGAAAGAGTCAAACTTCTTGTACCACTGTCTTAGTGCTTGCTTGAGTCCATATAAGCCCTTTTTTAACTTGCATACAAGATTTTCTTTTCCTTTGACTTCAAACCCTTCAAGTTGCTGCATGTAGATTTCTTCTTCTAAATCACCATGAAGAAATGCAGTTTTCACATCAAGTTACTCAACTTCTAAATTCAAGCAAGTTGCAAGACCAAGACCAATACAAATAGAGGACATCTTTACCACTGGAGAGAATATTTATTCAAAGTCAATACCTTTCTTTTGATTGAACCCTTTCACAACCAATCGTGCCTTGTCCTTAAGTTGTGAGTCATTCTTTTCAGTTTTCAATTTATACACTCATTTGTTTTTTAGAACTTTATTTCCTTGTGGTAACTTCACCAAGTCATTGGTGTGGTTCTCAAGAAAGGATCTCACTTCTTCTTGCATGACTTTAACTCAATCTTTCCTATTCTCATGTAAAATGGCTTCTTGGTAAGTTTCTAACTCTCCCCTGTCAATAAGCATCACATATTCATTATGAGGATATCTTATAAAAGGGTGACGTTCTCTGGTAGATCTTCTCAATGGTGGTTCATATGGTGGTAGTGGAAGTTCTCCATCAACTTGCTCAATTAGCTCAACAACATCAACCGTAGGGTCATCTTCATTTTCAGTGACACTATCACCTTCCTATAACTCTCCCCCATGATTAGCATGCATTGTAGGTGGAACAACTAGATGGATTCTAAATGAAATTTCAATAGAGGAACTAGCTTTCTCAACCTTGTCATCATCATCAATCAGTTGGTCTTCAAGAAACACAACATTTCTACTTATGACAATCTTCCTACTAATTTGATCTCATAGCCTGTACCCAAATTCTTCATGACCATACCCCAAGAAAATACATGGTTTAGCCTAGACATCATGTTTTGACCCCTCATTTATGGGGATATGAACAAATGCTCTACAGCCAAACACTCTCAAATGGTCATATGAAACATCTTTCTTTGTCCACACTCTTTCGAGTACATCACCTTTTAAAGGAATTGATGGAGAAATTTTTATCAAGTCAATTGATGTTTGATAGGCGTTTTGCATGATTGTGTTTAAATATTTGCAATTAAAATATGCAAAGATAGTGCCTAATCACAAGAAGTGTACTTGTCGCAAGTAATATAGTGTACTTAATGTACGGATATCAATCCATAGGGAAAATGTGGGATGCTAAGTACCAAAATTACAACACTTCTTTAATATTAAAACTAGTGATCATGATGTTTAATCAAAAGTAAAACGAAATTAAAGCAACTTTCAATGTAATCTTTGAGTTTTGCAACTAGGAATTACCAAATGGATACAAAAGTCTAGGGTGTTGGTATTGTGGACAATCCTATTATGTTCATGCTAAAATTTCATTATATTATCTTATGCAAACTTCTTCCAAGATGGTTCTTATCTATGAAGGTCAAATAACCTACCATTTAACACTAGGTTTCTTGCTTCTTAGCTCAACCCTAAGTGTCAAAGATGCATTAAGATCAAAGAACCACTAAGCCTCCTTACTCTATTGGGTAATTTTTTATATTATCCAACACTAGGGTTAACTCATTCATGTCTAATTTCCTTCATTCACTTCTCAGATTTCACAAAAGAATCACTCACCATATTAAGATTGGATCAGAATTAATATGTCAAATTCAGCCAAGCATGAATTAATGGAAAACACCACAAAGATGATAGAAATATGAAAATTAACAACTAAACATAATATTCATGTCCAATATACAACCAGCACCCTAGATCACAAAATCAGAACATAATGTAAGTTTGATCCATTACAATTTTAAGAATAAACATGAAAGTAAAGAAAAAGAAAACTTTAATTGTAATACCCCAAAATATGTCATGACAGTTTTATAACATGTTTAAGGTATAATAAAAGTAAAAGTATATTTTTCCTGAATAAAATAAGGCTAAAAATAAATGCTAAAAATCCGAATTTATACAAAACACATATTAATTAGAAATTGCCAATTAAGGACCCAAATGACATAAGAATAGAATAACATCAGCCAAAGTAGATTTGATAAGTTGAATTGAGAATAAAAAATGAAATGAGGACCAAAGAGTAATAAAAGAAAGATTTAAAAAATCAAATGGATAAGACAAAATTTGTCTCCTCATTTTGGTCTAGGAAGGTATATAAACCGGGGAAGGAGAAGAGAATATAAGGTTGTGCTACACAAGAGGTGCTAAGGAAGAAGGAAGGATCAAGAAGAGAAAAGGTATGGAAAAGTATGGATTTTTGTATGGAAAAGTATGGATTTTTGTACACTATGATGGATGCTATGGTTTGTATGGAACTTGTATGGAAAAATCAAACCATAAACCCCTTTTTTTTTTTATGAATTTGGGTCTAAAAGAACCCTAATTGGTATATTGGTGGTGCTTGGCAATTTTAGACTAGATTGGAGTTGTTTTGGTTTGGTTTTGTGGTTGATTTGGGCTGTATGAAACTAAGTATGGATTCCCAAATTTTTTTAGACTCAGGAAATCCTCCTAATTAACCCATTAATTATAGGATGGGGTTAAGAAACCACAAGCCTTCCCCCCTATATGTGTTTTGGGGGAATTTCCTTTGTTTGTGTTTTGACTCAGCTTGGTAGGGATTAAATCCCCAATCGGAGTGAATATTCAGACAAGGAACACGGTTTTGTGAGACGCACGTCAAATTTCTCCAAAAACCTATGTTTTTGTCTTGGTCATAATTTTCTTCGCCCAAACTCCGTTTGATGTTCTTAGACTTTATGGAAAGCCCTTTGAGTCTAGAATTCATCCATATATAGACGCTTCATTAAACAGAAACCTTATATTAGGTCCAGAAATCACAAAAAACAGTAGGCCTTACTGGTTATGCTCGTAGTCACTATTCATAGAAAGCCTTCAACTTCGGACAATCATAATTTTTTCGTCCAAACTCCGTTTCAGATGTTCTTAGACTCTATTTAAAGCCCTTTGAGTCTAGAATCCATCCATATATAGATTGATGAAATTGGAACTCATATTAGGTCCAGAAATCACAAAAAATAGTAGGCCCTGCTGGTTATGCTCGTAGTCACTATTCATAGGAAGCCTTCAACTTCGGACGGTCATAACTTCTTCATTTGAACTCTGTTTCGGATTTTCTTAGACTCTATGGAAATGGAAAGCCCTTTGAGTCCAGAATCCACACATATATAGCTTGATGAAATTGGAACTCATATTAGGTCCACAAATCATGAAAAACAGTAGGCCCTGCTGGTTATGCTAGTAGTCACTATTCATAGGAAACCTTCAACTTCGAATGGTCATAATTTCTTCGTCCGAACTCCGTTTCGGAAGTTCTTGGACTCTATTGAAAGCCTTTTGAGTCTAGAATCCATCCATATATATATCTTTATGAAATTGGAATGATAGTAAATAGCTCATAAGCATACATGGTAACCATAGTTATTCATGCATATAATGAGATATGAAAAATGCAAAGATACGAATAAATGATTGTAAAATATCGCGATATGATTACCGGATGACAATTATTCGAGAATATGAGATATGTACTGAACATAAAATACACATGATATCTCGCTTAAACCCGGTAGAGGGATAGATGGACATGCCTTATTAGGGAAAAAGTCCCGCAACATACCGATCGCTGGGCTCCTTGCTTGTCACAGGCCATTTCGCCTTATAAATTCATTGCCTCGCATAATGATAATAAATAGCTTTCATCCCTTTGTAGATGGTCATTGTCTCAAGATAATGATAACAAGACTTTCGAGCTCCCAGACCACTGCTTCAGACAAGAAGTACGTCGGCCCTTATAGTTTCCTTTATCCACTTCTAAGGTTTATGCAGGCATGAAACACAAAACAAATGACTTGAATATGACATACGAAATGTATATGAACATTGATAAGAAATGTAACATGATATGATAAGTAAATATGAAATATGTATAAGCATGTTTAAATGATTTGATATGTTAGATCTATATGCATGTGTATAGACGTGTGATGATCCGTGTTAGTGGTCATCCACGAGTTTATTCCCATTAAGCATAAAACTTAGCACGGGTTTTCATCCGTGTAGGTACGGAAGCAGAGGCAAGAAGGCCAGACAACCCTCATCAGTCTCCAAGGTCAACACATAGTTAAATGCCCATCGGAAGACTTTTTGGTATATTTTGTATATGTGATATTTTTTTTTTTTTTGTTTGTAAACAAATGTAAAGTTTTTGTATAAGTCGAACACTCCCATTTGTGGATCTTGAATATATTTTGAAATTCCGCCGCTACAGAATATATCTCAAGATACATGCTTATTAGTGTAGGGAATGAACAGTTATATAGCAGGTGGAAGGAATAGCAGACACTCCTGCAGCCTCTACATCGCATGGGTGGCGGCCTGGTGGTGTCACACTAATGATCAAGAGGTTGATAGATCTTCAAGTTTCTACCTCAAAATCCTTCAAATATCTTCAAAAGATGCAAAAGAAAACTCTTCCAAACCCTAGCAGACCTTCCCTATGCCAACCCCCCTCCAATTAGTGGTATTTTTGCTTTTATAGCCTTAGCTTATAAACATCACGACATCGCAACGTCGCGACGTTGGAGCAAGGTTTTGTAATCCTCTTTCTTCAAGTCTTCAACAAGCCTCATTTGCATCATTTTACCTACAAGACCAAATATAAAACTAAATATTAGAAATATAACAAAACAATTTATTTATGTGCAAAACGGATCACAAACACGCTAAATCCCAAGTATGAAATGATGCTTTTGAGCCACACCCCCAACTCGCCTGTTAAGAGTGGGACGCGCCATGGGATTGTGACTTTAATCATTTTTCTCTGTTTATCATGGCCTGACATATATTTCTATAAAGAAATAAAACATATAACATATATATATAAAACAACCACCGTAGTGGTATTCATAATATTTTTGTACATATATATTTTTGTACATATATTCGAGTCTCGTTTACTGGTTCTTATACAATTTCACTATTACAAAACTCTACATTTACATATACAAAAACAAATCCAAAACCTACTTAGGGTGGGCTTTTATTGTTGTGTTGGCCCTAGCGGATGTGGAATGTCGTGAATGTCCTATTCGGCACCTACACGGATTAAACACCCTTGCTAAGCTTATAGCTTAGTGGGAAACATATAACATATATGACCACTTGCAGTGATCCTTAATTTCAGTATACATATACAATAGCTTATAAACATATACTTATTTTACATATCATATGCATCTTTCGCATCATTTGCATCTTTCATACCTTTTTTTGTGTCATGTTTTATATTATCTTATATCATCATATATCATCTTGTATCAATTTTTTTTTTAATGCATGTATATTCCAAAGACGTGGATACGGGAGATAAGTGTATATACCCAGTATCATCACCACATAAACAATGACTTCGCGCCTCGTATTGTATGACCAAACAAGGCCGATATACCCGAAGGTATCAATAAACGTACGAGATGTTGATTCCATGCTCGTATTATGTGACCCAAACGAGGCCATTGTAATGACTCAAATCGGGCCGCTTTAATGACCCAAACGGGGCTAACTTATAACTTCAGATCCTCATGCATAGCCACATTTTGTCCATCCACTTTGGAATATATGCAAGAAATCAGGCTTATTAGGTTTTTATCTGAGTTAGGGATATCAAACTAGTCATTTACATGTTTGTATTATTGTCCATTTGTTCATATTTCATATATCAACCTTTCTTTTATTTATTTACTTCAAATACTTTACACCGAAATATTTCCTACAAACAACACTTCACTTTAACGAATTTTCTGGACCCAATGGGGTTTAAATTTGAATACACTTATTTCAAGGAGATTTGTTCTCCTAGAATTCCAGTTTACCAAAAAATATTAAATCACTCAATTTGGATGAGTAAAACTCAACTTATGGCCTAAATACCAAAACTGTTCCGAAACACCAAAACTGTATCATAACTGAACCATAATTGACCTGAAAACAGAGCCTCACTTTGACGAATTTTCTGGGTCCAATGGGATCAAAATTTGAATGCACTTATTTCAAGGATATTTGTTCTCCTAAAAGTATAGTTTACCCAAATATTTAAATCACTCAATTTGGATGAGTGAAACTCAACTTATGGCCTAAATACCAAAACTGTTCTGAAACACCAAAATTGTATCAGAACTGAACCATAATTGACTTGAAAATAGAGCCTCACTTTGAAAATTTTGTCTGGATCCAATGAGATCCAAATTTGAATACACTTATTTCAAGGAGATTTGTTCTCCTAGAAGGATAGTTTACCCATAAATTTGAATCACTAAATTTGGATGAGTGATGGCTAAGACAAAAATGTGGGTTTTGAAAAAAAAATTGACAGCATCTCCCCTAAAACCCCAACATTCCCTTTATACAAACATTCCTCAATTAAGAATCACAACCAACTCAAACAACCATATAACACATTTAGAAAAGTTAGGGTTTTCCTAACTCAAATATGTAAATTAAGAAGAGAGCTTGAGGAGTTTCCAACCTGCTTTTCTCTCTTTTGAAACAAACTTTCCTCATCTTCCTTCTTCTGGGCCTTTGGAACCAAGAGGGAATCCAAAACCATGGATTGCACAAAATCCAAATGACCTCCTTTCCTCCTCCATCGGAATTTCTCTAGCCCTAGCTCCTCTCTTTAACAAATGAGAAAATATCTCATTCAAGACCAAAATTTGGTCTTATATCTTTTCCTTCACAAAGCCTTGTTTGGCCAAAGCCATTTTTGGCTTCATTTTTTTTCCTTTTTACATTTTTAGTCCTTAATTTTTCTTTCTTTTGCAATTCAATTTCTCAATATTCTATTTTGGCATGTAAACTTATTATCTTATGACCCTTGAGTCCTTAATGTGATATTTTACTATTTTACCCTTGACTACATTCATTTCTCGGTTTTATCATTTTCTGCCTAGCAATATAAATTTCGCAAAAATACAAATTCTAACTTATTTTACACCCTAAACATAAATATAAAACATTGAGGGTGTTGGTTTTGGGGTGCTACAACTCTCCCCCCCTTAAAAGAATTTCGTCCTCAAAATTATTACCTGAATTAAATAGTTGCGGTATTGTTCCCATAGGGCCTGCTCGGCTCCCCACAGTTTCCCCGCCATGCATGGTGTTTCCAGAGTACTTTCACTAACGGTACTTGCTTATTCCACAACTGTTTCACTTCTCAAGCTAATATAGCTTTTGGCTCTTCATCATAGGAGAAATCATGTTGTACTTGCACCTCTTGCACAAAAGTGTGATATGCTATCTGTCTTATATGTATTTCTCAACATGGACACGTGAAAACATCAGGTGCTAATAACTCCAGAGGGAGTGCCTAGCTTCATGCTAATAAAACAATTCTTTCTAGGATTTCATAAGGCTCCAATGAATTTTGACTCACCTTTCCTTTCTGCCAAACCGTAGAATCTTCCTCCACAAAGGATACTTTCAAAATACTTTTATCTCCCACTTCATATTCAATATCTTTCCTCTGCAATCGGCATATGATTTTTTGTCGATCACTAGCAGCCTTTATCCTTTTCACAATAACCCGAACTTTCTTTGCTCGCTCACTATATCGTGACCAATAACCTTATGTTTCAGCCAATTCTCGTCCAACATCGGAGTTCTACATCTCCCGCCATACAAAGCTTCGGTTAGGCCATATAAATATCGACTAATAATCGTTGTTATAAGCAAATTCCATTAGAGGGAATATACTACGATGTTTTTTCAACTCGAACTGGCCGAGCATGCGGTCAGTTGGGTGGACCCGAATGCCGGATAGGTTAGATTGTAGGCTTCCCCTCGAATGGTCCGCGAAGAAGATCATTTAAAACAAGAAATAAGGGTCGCGAGGCTTCGCCATGGTCGCCTCCGATGCCTGTCGCTTCTTCCCCGAGAAAAGATGGATCCAGCTGAGAGGCGAATGTCACAGATAATGCGGTGTATCAAGATGCGTATCGACTGGCGTACCTTTCACCGAGATGGGGTGGCCTTGTATTTATAGATGATCACCGCTTGGATGGTGACTAGGGACTATTCTCATTGATGGGATATTTTTTGTTATTATCTCAGACGGATTATGCGGGGATATAGAAAGAGCAAGTATTTCGATAATCTTCCTTCCTTATTGGGGATCCGATTTGATGATAATCTATTATTGTCTTTCTTCCTTATTGGTGAGGTTTAGTTGATTTATGACAACATATATTATTAGGGATTATTCTATTTTCTATACCTAAGTGGAGACTTTCCATAATTCCATTGTCACAAAGTTGGACCTCAAGCTACCGGCACTAAAAGGTTTGAACGTCGGCGTAAAAGGCCTGAATGCTTCAATGGGCAGGCCTCTCTTTTGGGGTTTAGCGAGTGGGCCTGAGTGTTTCTTTGCCGGGCTCCTTTCTTGGGCTCCGCGGGCCTGTGAGCCTATTTTTCGAACCCTATCACAGTTCCCCTGTACCCTTTGTGTACGGCGTGACAGCAAGTAGTGGCTGTACGTGTCTCGCTTCGAGCAATTTCCACGTGTCTGCTCGGGGCTGGATTAGTTAGGGCTTGGTCACCGTCATTGGTCTTATGATAATGATGACTCTTCGGTTTTCGCACTCATTTCTCCTACTCCTTTCGCCTCTTCTCGCTTCTTTCTCAGACATCCTTCGCCTTGTGTGCCTCGCTCGGACCTTTCTTCTTGCCTTTAGCGAAGTTCGACTTCCTTCTTAGTCTTCTCGCGCCCAAGCCTTTTATGCAGAGTCTTTCTTCCCCGTGTTCTTTTGGGATAGCCTTTTTCTATTGTATTTCTCGGGGTCCATCGCGTTCTTTGTTTTCTCGTCTTTTTCTGCCATACGATCGAAGCTAGGGGTCGGGTCACAAATTTTTATTTTCATTATTTATTTTCATCATGGGTCCGGTCGTTCTTCTTCTCTCGCGCATCATGGTGACTTTTCTGGGCTATTGTCGGTTCCTCGACGTAATCAGGAAGTTCCACCGCTCTACTGGGTTGAACTGAGATGTCCTGCAGGTGCCTCCTTCCCTCGAAGGCGCGGTAAAGGGAAAACCATTAAATACCCTAGGGGTCGAATGCCTAAGATCCACAGACAGATTCAAAGATGCTTTGATTGTGGGATCTCAGCGGCGGTCGGTCCTCGCACGGGCTGCCTTGCCGACGTTACCAGCCTCCCTTCGGCTGCCGGTGTATCCTCGACGCTAATCTCTATGTGGTCTCCATGCCTAAGATGGTGTGCTTCTTTCGAAGTACTACACGGGTCTCCGCTTCTCGCACCCATAAAAGGGGGTTTTACAAGACTTCAATGTCTGTCCTTCTCAACTCGCGCCCAATGGTTGAGTATCTTGGCTGGTTTGTTGGTTTTCTTTAGTGGATAGCCTCAAGCACTCAAAGATAGCCTCGCTTCCTTTACCTTTTAGCCCGGCGAGACATCCCAGGGCTTTCATTTTTCTAGGTGTTCTCGCGCTCCTCTCGGTGACTCTATCTTCCCTCCTCCCACGTCGTGTGGGAAGGGACGCTTACTTCTTCGTTAGCACTGCACTGGGAGTAGGTATGGACCTCTCGACAAGATGACACTCCCGCATTCTCGATGGCTTCGACCACCCCCTGATGAATTCCCTCCGTGAGGCCTCATTCATTTTGGTTATAATCTCAGTGGTCATTAGTATTCCCGACCCTCGTGACCGTCTACATGCTTCCTGTGTGCCTCAAATCGACCTCACAAGACAACGCTCAGAAGGCCGGGCAAGCACGGCGTCCCTCCGCCCCATGCGGAGTCGATCAAGTCGGATAGCCCCCGCCCCCCGAGCTCGAGGTCCGCCGCCCGTCGCTCCGAGGCCTCGCCTCTTCCACCATGAAAGTTCCTCCCACGGGCCTTCGCCTTCCACCATGAAAGTTCTCCCATCGGGCCTTCCACTATCGCTGCGCCTCGCTCCTTCCATCATGAAAGCCGCCACGGGCCTCCGCCACCAAACCCAC
Organism: Tetrastigma voinierianum; assembly: GCA_016808115.1. NCBI lineage: Eukaryota > Viridiplantae > Streptophyta > Magnoliopsida > Vitales > Vitaceae > Tetrastigma > Tetrastigma voinierianum. The sequence goes on from JAEQBH010009283.1 coordinate 68,784, forward strand.
TAGGAACTATCGCTTCCGCTGGGAGACGCTGTCCTCGAAGCCCCGAGCGGGAAGAGAAAAACCCGGACTGCTGAGAAAGATCGCCTGGCTGGGTCAAGGTTCCGGCCGGGGGCATCTTCATCTTCTCCGTCCGGCCGCGTCCATAAACCGGACCGTGCAACGCCTGTTGGCGCTCCTATAGCCTTGAGTTCGCTGGCCCCATTCTGGCCCACCGCGAGGCGTAAGGTCCCTGGCCGTTGAGCGTACCGCTGGCGGTCACGCCCATTATCGCTTGAACCCGCCAACGCAAGAGGGTTAAGTCACCTTCTCTGGCTGTGTAAAGAGCCAGGATAAAGATCCTGAATCCAAATCGCGGAGACGGGACTTTTTACTTCACAATGCTCGAACTCCTTCGCGTAGGCGCAAACCAGCCCATCCTGGCGATTCCTATCTCAAGAGGTCGCCGGCGCCTGCCCGTTGATGAGGCTTTTTGGCCCTATCTTCCGTGGTCGCTCCGGTAAGTTCTACCTTGTCATATTTGGATTCCATTTTGAGTTGAGTTTCGAACTTTCACATTAGATGCCGATTCTATGCCGCGCAGTGGCTACCATTTTAGCCGGGATTTGGGTCGTGAAAAGGCCAAACTAAACGGAGCCATGCCAAAGCTACCGCTTATAAGGCGAGGGTGGCTTCCTCAAGATCCGAAGCGGGCCGAAATGCGAGGTCGCGCAACGATAATCGCAGGAGCGCGGTGCTTAACTGAATTAAGCATACCACGCCGCCCGCGTTCGCCGAAGACAAGGCCCGAATAGCCATGGGCGGCCGGCGAAGCCAGAGGTTCGATGATTTGAGGCCGCGGCAATTACTCTGATGGAGGCTAGGACGGGCCGCACCGCCCGCATGAACTCGATGGTTGTGGATGCTTCACCTGGGTTAGCGAAGCCGGAGTCTAAGAAAGCAACCGCGGCATCAAAGACGCATTCGCTGCGATAAGACGACGCCAAGTGGAACGAGGCTCGCCGCGGTTAACGAGGCAAATCGCCGTGGAACGCCCGACCGAGGAGTGTGCGCGCTGCGTGGGGATCTTCATCGAAGAAATAACTTTGTACCAAGTGGACGGTTATTGGGAAGACCGAGGCCGAGGCTTTACCAATGGTTTCGGGCGGCTTGCCTTCGTAATAGCGCCGCCACGCCTATTCCGGCCTCGGATTTCACCCTTGACCTTCCGCAACCACGGCGGCATGCGCGTCCTTCTATCGATTATCCCCGAGAACCTGGGCACCCTCACGAGGCTCACTCTCTTCACCGGGTCCGCTTTCTCCTTCTACTGCACCGATCTCCGTGGCACGCCTTCGCCCGATGTCGGCTTATACTTTTCGCCTTTTTTATGTATTTTGTTGGGCTCGACCCAAGACATATGTAGCTCGCCTCATGAATAATCATTTCGCATTTCACTTCTTTGGCCTCTAACAGCTCTTCAATGTTCTTGTTGATACACCGCAGGGCGCTGAAAGCTTATCAAATTGTGTTATTGGGTTCCCGGATGCTAATAATCCCGAAATGAACCGACCTCATGGGTCGCATGGTTTATGCAGTAGGGTTGAGTTTCGCTGTGAGTCGCCACTTACTTCCTACCATCCATCAGTTGAAATGATTTGGTGTTGCATACGGCAGAATGGTTAAGCTCAAGCCAATGTGAGTTGTTGGGTCTGGCCGGGCTGATTTGGCCTCGAGTCGAATCGATTCTCAGGCCGCATGGTCTGCCGTAAAATGGCTAGCCCGCCAATGTGGAGTCAGCCGGGCTCATTTACCGATTTCACGGTTGAACTCGACAAGAAGCCGCGCGGGCCCGTGGTGGGAATGGTTAAGTCAGCCAATGTGAGTCGCGTTCAGTCGCCACTTGTTTCAGTCAAACTGATTCCTAGGTCGCATGGAGTCACTGACTCCTCGCGGCGCGGAGGCCGAGTGGCGATATAGCTGAAATGCTTCGACCGTAGCGTGACTCAGGCGCAGTAGACGAACTGGCTAAAGTGAGTTGCTTCGCTCCTTGCCAGCTGCGGGCCGAGGGCGATATAGCCCGAGCTGGACATTCACTCTCGTGTAGCGTGACTTGTGTTGAGTAGACGAACTCGTCAAAGTGAGCTGCTAGGCTTCGGACGCTGTGGCCGAGTGGCGATATAGCCTGAGCTGATTCGACTCTCGTGCAATACTGCGGTCTCGCAAGTAGAAAGTAGACGAACTCGCCAAAGTGAGTCGGGCCCGGCGCCAGGGTCGCAGTGGCGAGACATACCGAGCCGACCTTAAATCTGGCCAGCGCTATGACCTGCGCCGAGTAGACGAACTAGTCAAAGCGAGCCATTGGCTCCGCGTTATGGCCGAGCGGGCGAGAGAGCCGAGTTGATCTCACTGTGCGCGACTCGTGGCCGGTAGACGAACTCAAAGTGAGTTGCCGGGCTCGGGCATCAGGCCGGCGGCGATATAGCCCGGAAATCCGACTCTCGTAGCGTGACCTGCGGCAAAGTAGACAACCCGCCAAAGCGAGTCGAGCTCCGGTGCTAGTGGCCGGAGCGGAGATATAGCCCCGGGAGCCGACCACCTCGTAGCGTGACTGCGCAGCAGTGGACGGTCCCGGCCAAAGTGAGCCGTCGGGCCCGGGCGATGTGGCCGAGTGGCGAGGCAGCCCGAAATGACCCACCCTTAGGTAGCGTGGTCCCGTGCGCAGTAGACGAACTCACAAGCGAAGCCGCAGGCTCCAGCGCCGCGGGCCGAGTGGCGATATAGCCCGAGCCGATCTCGACTCCCTGTGCAGTGTGACCCGCAGGCAGTAGACGAACTCACAAAGTGAGTCTGGGCTCGGCACGAGGCCGAGTGGGTGATATAGCCCGAAATGACCGACTGTGTAGCAGGATCTGCGGCAGCAGTAGACGAACTCTCACGCGAGTCGGGCTCTGTGCGCCGCGGCCGAGTGGCAGCGACATAGCCTCGAGCCGATCCGACCCGCCGACAAGGCGTGGACTGCGCGTGGCAGACCGAACTCGCCAAAGTGAGCCGCTACGTGCGCCATTCGACTCCGACTGGAAAGGCGCGAGTGTCTTTACGCCGATGATGAGAATTTGAAATGTTTCGTGGCGATTTTTTTGAAAGTGCTTTGGCCTTCTTATAAATGGCGGCTTCATTGCTATGGAGTTTATACTTTGAATATTCTGCCTCTTCTGGTGCGTAACTGAAATATGTGCGAGATGAAGCGTCGAAGTCTGGTCGTCTTCGCTGGGGATCCGCTCAAGATTCGGTCCACCCCGTTTGACTTCGCTCGTGAGTCAGAGCTTTTCCCAGTCTCCCCCTTATGGAGTCATGTTATTCCCTAGCTTCGTGCTAGGAATGTGTGTCCTCGAGAGGGCGAAGGCGATTTCTTTGAAGTCGCTTATTTTCGTTTCTTCTTTTCTTCCTCTCATTTCGCTCTCTTTCCTCCTTCATTCCTTCTTTCTTCTCTCTTTTCTTCCTTTTTTTTCCACATCTCTATTCTCCCCTTTTTGTTTCTTTTCTTTTCTTCCACATCTGTTTCTCCCTATTCCGCACAAACTCTTTCCATCCTTTTTCTTCTTCTCCTTTTCCACCTCTTTCTCGCCTTTTTTCCATTTATTTTCATCTCGTTTTTTTTTCCTTTTTTCTTCCCTGCTTTTTTTTTTTTTTTTTTTGAGGGAACTGCTTGTATTGTATACTTCCAAGATGTACGATCACACTACTGATTGTAATTGAATGTAATCTGATTTGGAATAAAGAGAGACTTTTTTCCTTTATGGCTATGCGGAGCTTTCTCTACCTATTGCATGCACTTTTTTCTCGAGCATTATATGTCTGAGTTGCTTGTGACGCTTCAACAAAATAACTAGTAAATGGTCAAATCGTTAACTGAAAATTGATAAATCTCCATTTAAGATTACAAACCAAGGTCTACCGATAAAAACGTTTAAGATGTTCCCGCATCTGTGCATGTCAGAAAATTTTCCTCCTCCGTTTGGGAGCTCAGAATTGCCCGGTCTCACGACTCGGAGATAGCGATGTGTGGCCTTCCCGCTACGGCCCAGCTTTCCCATGTGCCGGATTCTTCCTTGCCGGCATGAGCTTTTTTTAGACCAAATCACCCCCGCATGTAGCCCCGGGTTTAACTTTTTTGGTTGTAGTACCGACCGTCTTCTCCTTTGGCAGTCTTCCGTACTTTAAAACCTCGCTCGCATGCTTTTCATCTAAGAGATCCAAATTTAGACGGAGAGCCTCGTCATTGTGCGTTCCACTGCTGCTAACTCGATCCTTGGGGACTTTAATCCGACCTCGACAGGGGCTACTCGCTTCAGCGGTCAAGGCTAGGGCGAGGGGTTTCTTTGGTTGCTGACTTCTCACGTTGTCCCAGAGGGCCCATAATTTCTGGGGAGGCATTCTACCCATTTTCCCTTAAGATCTTCCACCTGGTCTTCAACCCGGGCCTAAGGGTTCACTGACTTCGGCATGTCCATATACCGTGGGATGTGTCGGAGACGAGTAATTCTTAATTCCGAGCTCTACGAATTCCCACTGCGCTTGTCAAATCGTTTTCCGTTGTTCGATACTGTGGCCTGATACTTAAACTCCGTATGATGGCTCGCCACACAAAATTGCGTATCTTCTGTTCTGTGATTGTAGCTAAAGGCTCGGCCTCAGCCCACTTGGTGAAACACCCACTGCGACGACATGAATTTACATTTACATCTCCTGGGCAGGAAGAGGGTCCAGTATGTCCAAACCCCATTGTTGGAAGGGCCAGGTTTGGTGACTGAAGTCAAGGGCTCTGGGGAATGAGAGGCTGAGATCTCGTGTGCCCCGGCGCATCTTACTCGACTCAGGGCCTGGCTATGCCACATTATAGGCCGCAGTATCCCTGTCTCAAGACCTTTCCTGCCAATGCTCGAGTTCCGATATGATTTCCGCATATACCCTCATGTACTTCTCTTAGCACGTATTCAATGTTTTTTTCCCGCGATGCACTTATATGATGGTGCGAAGAAACTCGCTTGCAAATGTGCTCCTTATGATTGGTGAACCCGCGCACCTCGCCCTTATTTTAGCCGCTTACTCGTCGCCGTGATCGTCCGTCTATTATATAATCCCAAATGGGGTCTATCCAACTCGACTCCTTGACCGACCTGTGCAACCCCACGTCGCAGATCGACAGAGGCTCCGCTGTATTCGACGTGTGTCGACCGGGCCGAGGTCTTTGTAAGGCTGTTGCTAACTTTGCCAAGGCGTCGGCTCAGGAATTCTCTACTCTGGGGACATGTCCGACCCGAACCAAGACAAACTTTTCACAAATCTCATACCTTTGGAGATATAGGATCATTCCTTCCACTTTCGCCCCCTCGAGGGTGTCTTCTATTTGTCTTACTACCAGCCTGAGTCGCGCACTTAACCCGGTCAACTTCCAAAGGAATGGGCGAGGTTGAGGCCCGCTACACGCCTCATACTCGGGCCTCAGCTGCTGAGGCTTGAATCCCAACCCCGCGTACTCAGCCATCTATTCCCTTCCGAGAGGTCGTGATTAGACCCGCTCCGCTCCTTGTCGTTTATTTGAGGCTCCATCTATAGAGTTTTCCTCGTAATGGAAACACCATTGTTCGAAAGGTCCCGAAGAGTTCTGAGGTGAATTCCATGACGAAGCCTCCGCTAAGACCTCGCCCTTTATTGCGCTTTTCTGGCTTGTATCCGATGCTCGAACTCGCTTAGCTCTATGGCCCATTTACCACTTCTGGGAGGTCTCGGTTTGGCGTAACACTCTGTTTCATCTGGTATTCTCGTTGAACTTCTACAGGTATGAGCTCCGGGAAGTAGGGGCGGAGTTTCCGAGCTACGGTTACCAAGGCTAAAATTAGTTTCTCCATCCTTGGATACCTCTCCCTCTGCCTCCTCTCAAAGTCTGGCCAAGTAATAATAGTAACCTGGTGTTGCACTCGTTTCTTGTCTCGACGAGGACAAAGATCAAGTTGAGAAGTCCGAGCCTAAGTATGTAGTAAGGAGCTCCCCTTCAACAAGACTTACTAGAATAGGAGAAGAGCTCAAATACGTTTTCAAAGCTGAGAATGCCTCTTCACACTTCGTATCCCATTGAAAGCGCCTTTCTTCAGATTCGGAAGAAAGTACCGGCATTTGTCACTTCTGCCCCGACACGAACCTGGCTTTAAAGCAAGAATCCTTCCCTACGACGCTGAACTCTTTGTTCGATGGCGACAGATGCTCGAGCACGTCTTATTTAGTCTAGATTTGCCTCAATTCCCAGTGGTTGACTATGAAACCCAGTGGAATTCTTCTCACTGACACCAAGGCACACTCTCGTCGGGATTCAGCCATGTTGTAGTTTCTCAAGATCTAGAATGCCTCGGATAGGTGAGCTATGTGGAGCTCAGCTGTGGTGGATTTTACCAGCATGTCATCTATGTACACTTCCATAGTTGTGCCTATCTGCCTCTGGAACATCCGATTCACCAACCTCTGATACGTAGCCCCTGCGTTCTTGAGCCCGAACGGCATCACTCGATAACAATAGGTTCTCGCGCCTCGTGATCGAACGAGGTTTTTTCTCGTCTAGTCCATACCGACCGTTGTAAATGAGAAGGCATCCGCAAACCGAAGTTCATGGCCGCCAGTAGCATCTACGATGAGATTTATCAAGTGGGCAAGGAAAACTGTCCTTTGGGCACGCTTTGTTGATGTCGGTGAAGTCGATGAAAAAGCCGCTACTCTGCTATCATTTGCTTTTGACGAGTATGACTGGGCTTGCCATTCTCGATATTTCTACTTCCTTGATCGTCCCATCAAGGAGTTTGTCAATTTCTGTTGATGGCTTTTTGTCTTTCTCGCGCCAAGCTCCTCCTCTTGTTTGATTGCTTAGCGATGGGCCGACGTCAGCCTACAGAGAGTGATACCGAGATCACTCTTCTCCTATGTCCGCCGTTTCCATGCGAAGACGCTTTGTTCGCTTAAAAATGGATAAGGGAGGTTTTCGAGGCCTCCGCCAGCTTTGAGCCGGATATAGCGATAAGCTCGTGGTCGTCGCCCAACAATAATGCCTAAATTTCCAGGCTCAGTCGGCGAGCACCTCGCCACTCGCGTCGAGCTCATCCGTATGCTGCCGACCGCTTTCTGTTTCATGGATGTCGAATAGCATTCCCTAGCCACTCGTTGATCTCCTTGAACCATTCCTACCCCGTTTACTTAGGAATTTGATCATCATGTGATATGCGGAAGGGATGGCTTTGTATTGCATTGGAGAGAGGGTCCGGGCCTAAAGAACATGTTATATGCTGCATGGCGCCTATGACGAGGAATCTTACCGTAGTCGTCGCCTGGAATAGGGGATCTCCCAGGGTGAGTACCAATTGTATTGAACCTAGAGGTAATACCTTTTCCCCAAAGAACCCCCGCAGATGAGTGTTGACGGGCTCTAGTTTCTCCCTTCCGATGCCCATTTTATCAAGGTCACAAGATGATATCCGCTAAACTCGTTGTCAATTAGGACCTACGTATCAAGCCATTTCATTACAACCATACAACTACCAATGGGTCGCCATGAGGCGCTGCATCCCTCCGCATTTGAGTCAAAGAATGGGATGGATGTGTCGAAGGCGGTTTGAACACGCTTGAATTTCCGCTATCTCGCCGCACTGGAGGTTAGCGACGGGCCTTCCTTCCGAGTTTAGCCGATTCTCCTCCCGCGAATCCTCCCGAGATTACCTCGATTTTCACCCAGGGGTTGCCGATGATGAGTCGCCGTCCTGGTCGAGGTGGTGGTCACGAGGCTGGGCCTGGTTAGCGGAGTTTGATTCGAGCCCGATTTTCAGTGGATATGAAGCGCCAGTATCCGTCGTATTAAGTAATTTCATTTCTCTTCTTGAGCTTCGTATGGCAACGTCCGTGCGGTGTTCGAATCTTGGCGGAACTCGCAATGCATTGAGTTGTCTTTGTCGCGTGGGTTCGACTTCATTCGAAGGCTACCTCGTGAATTGTTCGCTTGCACTTTACGCAGTATCTCCGCAGATGATCGGTTGTTGGAGGGGTGAACGCCACAATGGGGCCGCCGCCGCCTTCGTGACAATAAGTGTGGACCTAGAGACGATCTCCGAGCCCCACGCCTGGGACTGTTCTCCATTTTTCGAGATCCTTCCGGTCGCTGCTGGGCTTTCGTCCCGCCGCTTGTCTATCCCGTTTTTTTTTCTTTATGAGTGGAAGAGCTCTCTTTCGATATAAGAGCTTCTTCTCACCCTGCTTTTGCGAGCACCTCAGCCATGCTTGTTTGGGGATTTTTTGAGATGGAAAACATCAAGTCTTTCGACTGAACTCAAGCCAGCAATGAATGCAGTGATCGCGAACTTCGTCGGGTATATCTACCTTTAGAGACTCTGATTGAATCAAGTGACACAAGACCTCGTGCTTTCAGGAGCCCGCTGATGGTCGTAAGATGATAGCTTGGCTTTCTATACGTCCCGCCCTAATGAAGTGAGAGACGAACGCGATGGATAGCTCTCTGAATGAGGAGATTGACGACGGTGGAAGTCTATTGAACCATGTCAAGGCGGGGCCTTTTAGGGTGATAGCGAAAGCTCTGCATCTCATCGGATCTTGATACTCATGCAGTTCCATTTGGTTTTTGTAAGTGTTGAGATGATCGACGGGATCTTTGGTGCCATCGAACGCTTCCACCTGTGGCATTCCTCGAATCCTGGCCTCTGGCGGGAAAGTGAGTAAATTTACCGTAGGTGACTCCGCCACACACTGGGCTGGCATCCATTGGGCCAGAGCCGCCCTTACTACCTCCTCACACTACCGAGCTATCAAGTTAGAGGCTCAACCTCCGTTCCTACGATCGCTTCTCCCCGCTTCTCAGCTACCGAGGGCGGCAGCTTCTTCGCTCCCAACGTGCTCCTCCAAGTGTTGCTTGCCGCTTCTCCGGCTGGGAGAGGGTTCGTGCCTCTGCCCGCTGGATCGCTTCTTTCTACCACTGGGAGTGCCTGGGGATTGCGGTCACCCGCGATAGGGGAATGTCATGGCCTTCCCGAATCACGCCCCGTGGTCGCCGCACCGCTTGGCGTAGCTGTTCTAATTCTTCTACAGACGCTGATCGGGTGAGGCTGAGCGCCCACCTCGGTCCGTGTCGGGCCCGCAATGTTTCTAACGCGTCGGAGGTCAAGCATTCGCGTTGCCCGGGCTGGTCCCGCATCCTTGAGTGATTTGGCTGTTCTCGCTATGTTCCGAGTCGATACCATCAAGAACTAAGAAATCGCTATGAGCTTGTGGCAGAACTGCCGTTCCTGGGCCGCATCGCGCCAACCGACGATGCTTTTTCAACCTAACTCCGGCCGAGCGCAGTGTGGGCCGCTGGCCTGACTCAGATTGCCGATGGGTTAGATTGCAGGCTTCTGGATCGTCTGGGCTGAAGTAGGATAGCTGCAAAAACAAGAAAGAAGGGGGTCGCACGAGGCTTCGCCTCGCGGGCCGGCCCGGCGCCTAAGCCGGCCCGAGAGAGCACGGCTACTTAGGAGGGCGATCGTGCTGCGACAATGTGCAGTGTATCAAGATGCGTGATAAGAATTACGCATCTTTCACCGATGGGGTGACCTTGTATTTATAGTGGTGATGATCAACCATTGGATAGTGACTAGGATCTGCTCCCATTGACGGATATTTTTGTTATTATCTCGTATCTGATTCGTAAAGGATATAGAAAGAGCAAATATTCAGATAATCTTTCCTTCCTTATCAGATCCGATTTGATGATGATCTATTATTGTCTTTTTCTCATTGGTGATGTTTGTCGATTTATAATAATATATTATTAAGGATTATTCTATTTTCCAGATTTCCATAGAGACTTCCCACACCTGGCCTGGGGCCAAGCTACTGACTCGTCTGTGCTTGCACCAAAGGCTTGAATGTCAAGCAAAAAAAGGCCTCGAATGTTTCAATGGGCATGCCTCTCCTTCGTTTAATAGAGGGCCCGAAAAGGTTTCGTCAATGGGCCCTTCTCGGGCCCGGCAAGTGGGCCCGTGATTCATTTTCGAACCCCTATCAATACTTATCCCAACTTCCAGAAAAATCTAGTACAATCCCTCAAGCATGTCTTCTAACACTTAACCACTCGATCGGTCTATCCGTTTGTGGATGGAAAGATGTACTAAAATTCAACCTAATACCCAAGGCTGACTGTAATTCCTTTTAAAACCTTGACGTAAACCGTGGATCACAGTCAAACACTATAGATATCGGAATACCATGTAACCTGACAATTTCATTCACATACAGTTCCACTAACCGATCCATGGAATAGTCAAGTCGGACTGGTAAGAAGTAAGCAGACTTTGTCAATCTGTCCACAATTACCCAAACAGAATCATGTTTCTTTTGGGAAACCAAATACAAAGTCCATAATAATGTTGTCCCACTTCCATTGGGGAATTGGAAGAGGATTTAACAAACCGGACGATACTTGATGTTCAGTCTTTACTTGCTAACAAGTTAGACATTTAGACACATACTCTGTCACATCATTTTTCATCCCTCGCCACCAATAGTACTGTTTCAAATCCTAGTACATCTTGTTACATCCAGGATGCATGGTAAATACAGTATTGTGGCTTTCATACATCAACTTCTTTTTCAACCCCAAGTCATTCGATACACATAACTGCTTCAGAAACAAACCTCCATTTTCATCTATAAATTAGTCGCCTTATTCCATTTCTAACCAATCGTACTACTCAGAGCTTGACTTCATTCTTTGACATCTCTTATCATCATTTTCAAATTAGAATAATTCTCACCGAAAGCAAGGCTCCATCAAATTCAAATTTCCAATCACAATGATTCAGTGACGTATTAAATCATTTTTAACTTAAAGCATCACCACCACATTAGCTTTTCCTCGGGTGGTAATCAATTATGCAATCATAGTCCTTAAACAACTCTGAAGAAACGACGTTGTCTCCCAAGTTCAATTCTTTCCGAAGTTAATGATACTTAAGACTTAATGATCTCAGAAGATTCTACATTTTCACTTTCGATATAAATAGTGTCGCCATATTTTCAAAGTTTAACATCACTCACTACAAACTCTAAATCATGCAGGATAATTTTGTCTATGTTTAACACCTGGAGGCATAAGCCACTACTCTTCCATCTCGCATTAAGACACATCCTGCTTCCATCCAAGCATCACTACATGGTATATTCCTCAATTCAAGTAGGTCGAATAATACTCTGCTTTAACCAAAGATTTTCTTTAATCTGTTCAAACTGATCGACACTTGTCATCCCACTTGAACTTCTTACCTTTCTGGGAGTAACTTTATGTTTAAGATGCTATGACAAAAATCCCTTTACAAACCGTCGATAGTATCTTGCTAAAACCAAGAAACTCCTCACCTCGGCTACATTTCGAGGCGATTTCCAACTCACAACTGCTTCAATCTTTGCAAGGTCAACTTTAATACCCTCTGTAGATACAATATGGCCTAGGAATGACACTTCCTTAAGCCAAAAATCACATTTTCTCAACTTTGCAAACAACTATTTCTCTCTCAGAATCTGTAACACTATCCTCAAATGTTGTTCATGTTCCTGTGTATCTTTAGAATACACAAGGATGTCATCAATGAATACCACTACAAACTGGTCCAGATAAGGTTGGAATATCCTATTCATCAAGTCCATGAATGCAGCCAATGCATTAGTCAACCCAAATGGCATTACTAAAAACTCATAATGACCATATCGGGTTCTAAAGGCTATTTTCGGAACATCAACATCTTTCACCCAAAGTTGATAATATCCCGATCGCAAGTCTATATTTAAAGAGACGCTTACTCCTTTCAACTGATTAAAAGATCTTCTATTCTCAACAATGGATATTTATTCTTCATTGTCACTTTTTTTATTTACCGATAATCAATGCACATCCGGAGAGTGTCATCTTTCTTTTTGAAAAATAAAATTGGTGCACTCATAAACATCAGGTCGCATGAAACCCTTGTCCAATAGCCTTATAGTTGAGTCTTCTTGAATCATTTTAGTTCAGCTTGAGCCATACTAAGTAGGGAGTCTTTAAATCGAGTCGCTCCAATGTATAACTTCAATAGGACGATCTACTCTCTTTCGACATGGTATTCGGGTAATCTCCTTCGAAACACATTAGGAAATTCCTTTACTAATGAATTTTTTTCACATCTACTGACCTCTTTTATACTACACCAAAGCCAAAAAGGCTTCACAACCTTCCTCAAGAATCTTCTGCCTGATACTTTAAATTACATTCGATAATCGCTTCGCATTAGATACTCATGTCCTATTACCTCTAACAGGTCAGAACATTTAAGCCTTACTATTTTCTTATCACAATCAACTATAGCCCGATGTTCGATAACCAATCCATTCAAAATTAAATCAAACTCGTGGAACTACAGGCTGGGCAGATCAAATAGGAAAACTCTATCATGAGTCATTAGGGGTGATACAGTTCTTATACACTCACCGACTATGACATTATGCCCTGTGGACTAGTAATACATATCATATGGTAATCGCTTCTACCGATGGCATTCTATCAAACACATGTTCGTACATATATGAATGAGTAGAGCTGTGGTCTATCAAAGCAGCATGCATCTCAATATCGTAAAGAGAGAAAATACAATCACTAAGAGCATCCCCGATCCTCACGAGCCTTCATACAAGATAAGCTCGGCGCTTCGCCATAGGCATGATGATCTAATTAAGCTTCCGACATTGTACCTCTACGTCCCATGCCGACCCACACCTCGACCCCTCACGATCTCTAGCCCAAGGTGGTGCAACAAATCTCTCCCTCCGCCACTACCTTGCAAACTCCTATTATCCTCGACTCGGGGGACACCCGCTATCAAGTGTCTGCTTCCACATCTAAACATCCTCCCGTCATCAATTCACACGCCCAAATGTCGCCTATGGCAATGGGAGGGAACTCGACTTCTCCCTTGTCCAAATGAAGCACCCCACTGCAACTAGGTACCACCGTATTCTCCCCGTTTTCTACCTCTCTAGCTAAAACCTCATATTGACTCAAACAGACTCTCTAGCTCTTTTACCCGAGGAAAAAGAAGCTCCTCTAGAAAACTTCTATTCTGAAACCTTTCTTTACTATTTCGTCGCATTCTACTTTCATTGTCACACACCAATCGATAGAAATTCGCTTGCTAAAATACAGGATAAAAAGCCAGATATCTTTTTATGGACTCATGTAGTCCATCTTTGAACTGTCTACACCGAAATGCCTTGATAAGAACTGACTCCGGTGCATACTTATTGAGATGGCTAAATTCTTTCTTATATTTAGCCACTGATAAGTTCCTTTGCTTCAAATTTAGGAATTGTTTCCAGTTTCCCGGTACATATTAGAAACATATTGAGCCTTGAACTCTTTAGCAAAGAATTCCCATGGCATAGGATTTGGAATCCTTGGACTCATCAACACTAGTTTCCACTAATCATATGCCTCACTCGCACAGTGAGATCGCATGATACTCCTTTTGATCTGGGAGGGCATCTAACTCTCAATATTCTTTGTAGCTTTTCTAACTAAAATTACTTTATCTGACTCTTCCATGTCTCATTCCATGGAATTCCTCAAAGCCCATGTCTTCTAACCATGTTCATTGTGGCTTTCTGCAAGTCGTCAATCTTTCCAATACCTCGAGCCATGCCCCGAGATATCCTCAACAAGGCTTCATTCGTTCCTACAGGGCATCGCTTTCAAAGGGCTCAAAAAGCCGATAACCCCTCGACCTGTGGTTAACACTCTCTCACAAGGAATCTCGAAGGATGATCCATCTATAGAAACACAAAACACTAGACATCCACATTAGCCAACATATTACTAGACACATGCTTTTCATCCCATACTCATGCCGTGAGCCACCTAAACCTAGGCTCGATACCACTTTATCGGTCAGCGCCCAACCCCGCCTAAGCCGAAGAGGACGCAGACGAGATCGGGACCTTTAACCCGTTTCTCGTCACATTAGTAGGCCCAATTTATATATATTTTCATAAAGAAATAAACTTATAACATATACATATAAACAAATCCACCGGGGAGGGTATTCATAATATTCCGTACATATATCCGGTCCCATTTGATCGGTTCTACAAAATTCTCACTATTACAAAACTCTACATTTACAAACAAATCCAAAACCTACTAGGTAGCTTCTTATTGTTGTGTTAGCCCGACGGATGCACGCCGTAACGTCCTCTGCATCTACACGGATTAAACACCCATGCTAAGCTTATAGCATAGTGGGAAACATATAACATATATGACAACTTACAGTGATTCTTAATTTCAATATACATATACAATAGCTTATAAACATATACTTCTTTTACATATCATATGCATCTTTCGTATCATTTGCATATTTCATACATTTTTCATGTGTCATGTTTCATATTATCTTATATCATCTCAGATCATTTTTTTATGCCTATATTCCAAAGATGCGGATATTGGTGAGAGATAACTATATATACCCGAAGGTATCATCGATCGAAACAAAGGATCTATGCCCAGATCGTATGACTCCAAATGGGGCCATATATACCTGAAGGTATCATCATTGTACGAGACAATTACCTATGCTTGTATTATATGACCCAAACAGGGCTGTTGTAATGACCCAAACGGGGCCGCTTTAATGACCAAAACGGGGCCAACTTATAACTTGTAATCCCTCATAAGCAATGCCAACTTGTCCATCCACTTTGGAATATATGCATGAAATCAAAGTTTATTTGGGTTCTTATCCGGAGCGGCTGATATCATACTAGTCATTTACATGTTTGTATTATTGTTCATGTGTTCATATTTCATATATCACCCTTCTTTATTTATTTACTTAAATACTTTACACCAAAATATTTCTACAAACAAATATTTCATCAGAATTTAATTTTCTGGACCCAATGGAGTCCAAATTTGAATACACTTATTTCAAGAAGATTTGTTCTCTTAGAAGTCCAGTTTACTAAGAAATTTGAATCACTCAATCTGAATGAGTGAAACTCAACTTATGGCCTAAATACCAAACTCAAACACCAAATTGTATCACAACCTAACTAATTAACTCGAAATGTACTCACTACGACTTTTCGGTCCAATGATCCAAATTTGAATGCACTTATTTCAAGGAGATTTGTTCCTCCTAGAAGCATAGTTCACCCAAAATTTGAATCACTCAATTTGAGTGAGTAAAATCCAACTCGTCAGTCACTAAAACTCGTTCAAACACCAAATTTGCATTTGAACCAAACCAAAATTGACCCAAAATATACAAATTTCACTTTAATGAATTTTCTGGATCCAATGAGGTCCAAATTTGAATACACTTATTTCAAGAAGATTTGTTCTCCTAGAAGTATAGTTTACCTAGAAATTTGAATCACTCAATTTGGATGAGTGATGGCTAAGACAAAAACGTGGGTTTTGAAAAAAAAATTGACAGCATCTTCCTTAAAATCCCAACATTTCCTTTATACAAACATCCCTCAATTGAGGATCACAACCAACTCAAACAACCATATAACACATTTAGAAGAGTAAGGGTTTTCCTAACTCAAACATAAACAAGGAAGGAGTTTGAGGAGTTTCTAAACCTTGTTTTCTTCTTTTGAAAACAAACTTTCCTCTTCTTCCTTCTTCTAACTCAACCAAGCAGAACTAAAACTACTGACGTACAAGTTCAAATGACCTTCTTTCCTCCTCCATTGGAATTTCTAGCCCTAGCTCCTTCTCTTTTCACAAATGAGAAAATATCTCATTCAAGACCAAATTTGTCTTACTTCTCCTTTCCTTCAATAAGGCCTTGCTCGCCAAAGCCATTTTTGGCTTTTTTTTCCTTTTGAATTTTTAGTCCTTCATTTTTCTTTTTTTTTTGCAATTCAACTTCAATATTCTATTTTTGGCATGTAACCTATTATCTATGACCCTCGAGTTTTAATACTTATTTTACTATTTTACCTTTGACTCTTATATTAATTTTTGCTTTATCATTTTTCGTTTCAAGAATATAAATTTAAAATACAAATTTAACTTATTTTATAACCTAAACATGTTATAAACTGTTAACAGATATTTTGGCAAGGTTACGCTTGGCCATCTTCAATGTTCATAGCCTCCTCAAAAATGACTTAGATAGCTTAAAATGAGAAAGCATACACCTAATCATTTCCTCAATTTTTCTGTTCATCCTCTCTACTACACCATTTTGCTGAGGGGTTTTAGGTATAGTCTTTTCAAGTCCAATGTCATGAAGTTTGCAATAACTTTCAAATGACCCCTGTATTCACCACCATTATTTGCTCAGACAACCTTTAATTTTTCCTTCTGTTTATCTTTTATTCTGTCATGGAGTTCTTCGAAGGCATCTTGCACTTGGTCTTTAGTTTTCAAAGAAAAACCACAAACTTTTCTAGAGTGGTCATCAATGAAAGTTACAAAATAAAGTGCACTACCAATAGTTCTAGTTTGCATAGCACAAACATCAATACAAATTAAATCAATAACATTTGACCTTCCAGATGGTGGATTTGTGTGAAATGAAACTCTATGTGCTTTTCCAATTAAACAATGATCACAAGTTTTAAGAGGCATACCTTGTAAATTTTGCAAGAATTACTTTCTAGCAAGAGTTTGAATTCCTTTCTCACTGATGTGACCATGCCTCCTATGCCAAAGCTCAATGCTTCAATCTCCTTGAACCGCATTGATATCTCCTTTATGTAGCTTAGCTACCATGACATAGAGGTTGTTTTGTTTCTTTCCTTTTGCCACTACTAAAGAGCCTTTGGTGAGCTTTCATTTACTTTCACCAAAAGAATTTGTGAATCTCTCATCATCAAGTCTGCATGTGGATATCAAGTTGAGATGAATATTTGGAACATATCTAACATCCTTGAATACCACATTATTTCCAATACTAGTCTCTAAGCAAATATCTCCAATACCCACAATCTTAGATACACCATTGTTTCCCATTCTAACATTACCAAAATCACCAGTTCTATAGGAAGTGAAAAAGTCATTATGAGAAGTAACATGGAATAATCAATTACCCAGTTGCTATCTTGGGTTGCAAGACTAATACAACCATTATCAGTCACAATCATAATATTTCAACAGCAAATGTATTAATCTCTTTATTTTGTTTCTTCACTTCATTCTTTTCCTTTTTCCAAATCCTACACTCTTTCTTAATGTGGCCAACCTTGTTGTAGTAATAACATTTGATATTTTTTCTGGATTTGAATCTTCCTCTAAAACCATGGGGATTTATACTTTGACTTCTCCCATGCCTTTCTTGTTTTTCATTAACTAGCTAGTACTCTAGAAGAAGATTCACTTTTTTCTTTCCTCCTAGCCTCTTCATCTAGCAAGCTATATTTAACACTCTCTATAGTTAGAACCCCAGTTAGAGTGGAATTATTAACGGTTACCACCAATGTCTCCCAACTACCAAGTAAGGAGCTAATAAGTAATGATGTTTGTATCTCATCATCAATGTTCATTTTCATGGCAACCAACTTATTTACAATACCCTGAAAAAAAAACGGATATGATCAACCATATTGTTCATATCCTTGTACTTCAAATTGACAAGTCTTCTAATCAAAGTAGTTTTATTTCCTGATGTTTTTCTGGAAAAAAGGTTTTTAAGCTTTTTCCAAACATCTACTTTCATTTCATCATAAATGTGTTCATGTAGATTTGGATCCATCCACCTTCTCATATAAGTAATGGCTTTTCTATGTTCAACATCCCAATCCTTATCAAAGCATGTTAGATGGTTTTTCTTCCAGTCTAATGGGATTGTATAAATATTTATAGTAGAGCAAATCTTCCATTATACGCTTCCAAGTTCATTTGTAACAACCCAACTCTTCACCCGATATTGTCCAATTCAGGGTTACAGTGGCGCACTCAAAGTTTCCCGGCCCTGGTTTTGCTTCTCTATAAGGCCTACGCCTTCAAGAAAAGGCCTCGATAGTGTTGAGTTAAAGTCTTACATATCTGGATCTCAACCTTCCTCTCCTTAGCCGATGTGGGACACCACAATCCACCCCCTTGGGGGCCCAACGTCCTTGCTAGCACATTTCCAGCTACAGATCAAGCTTTGATAACATTTGTAATGACCCAACTTTTCATCTGATATTGTCCAGTTCAAGGCTGCAATGGCGCGCACATGACTTCCCATCACCCCTCACCAATGATCCATTGCCTAACACTCAATAGAATGCAGCAAAGGTGTGAATGAGATGCAAGTGAGATGTTATGCAATGCATTATTCTCGGGCTTTCACCGAAGAATATTCATCCATACCCAAATATACTCCCAATTCGGAATCTTCCCGGGGTAAAGTTTTATGTCTTTCATACTAGGGATCTCTCTCCCTTCTTAATTCGCCTCTCATGGGCTTTTTTTCATCATGCTAGTTTTTTTTCTTTCCATTTTTTATTTCCACAACATATTGCTTTTGCAACGCCACCATTTTCCAAGATTTCATTTCAGTGTTTTCACATAAATCATAACCAAGTGTACAATGTTTCCACATCTCCAATAAATCTCATACTTTACTTCAATGCCAAGGTTCTCATTTCACATCACTACACACCCAAATGCATTACAAAGTCCCCAAATGATTCACATAAACACCACCCATAATCACTTAACAACATTTTCAATACTTAAAGAAATTTCCCATAACCTCAAAACAACACTAAAAGTCACCAATTTCACATTTCCGATATATATTACAAGTCTCAAATAATTAAGATCTACATTCATGATCACCCAACAAAATTCCAATACTTCAAGAAATTTCCCATTAACCTCAAAACAACACTAAAAGTAACAAATTTCACATTTCAAATGGTATTAATTAGAACATGATCTCTATTTGAAAATGTGCCATTGAGGACATTGAGCTCCAAGGGGAGTGGATTGTGGTGTTCCACATCGCCTTGAGAGATGAAGGTTAAGGTCCATATGTGTAAGATTTTAACTCAACACTATCAAAATATTTTATATCTTGAACATATACTGTAGAAAGCAAAATTGGCGAGTTGATTTCAGGGGAAGCATGTGTCCTTTGCGTACTAGTAGATAATATCGTGAAGAGTTGGGTCGTTCCAAATCAACGATTTTAATTTTATCATCCCATCATCCATTTTATCACACACAAAAAAAAACAAAAAACAAAAACCTCCAAGCTTTGATGCCACTTTGTTGGGAAACCTTATGGACAACACCCAATTGGTATGAGGTCTTTTTGGGGAAAAGTCAAGTAATATGAGGGTTTAGAGTAAAATGTGAATGATATCATGCAAATGTAAACGAGGATGAGTTAAATAAGGTTTTAAGCAATATAATTTCATATTATGATGTGATAAGTTTTCCAGCATCCAGTGAACTGGAATTAGTACATTAATATGGAATAATTAATAATTTAGAAACTTTTTTAACCATCTCTTTAACCCACTCTAAGTAGTTCTGTCATATTGAACCATGAAATTTCAATTAGTATCGTAGATATTTTCCTAATTCTTGCTTTAATTTGCTCCTGAATATGTTGTTTTAGGGAAAGAAATTTGGTTTTTATTTTGCCTTCCAAAAAACTTACCTTGATTGCAAAGGATTATCCTCTTCATAATATGGTGTTTGAAGAGTGTAAAATCCAAATTTCCAACCAGAGAGATTAATGAATCACTTTTTCTGTGAAATGGGATGTCTTAGTTTCTGTTTGGATGGTGACCAAATGAGAGATAAAAAATTACGAGTGTCAAATACTCTCTTATCGTAACTTGCAACAAAGTAAATGCACAAGAAAGTGCAGTCCAAACAATCCTCAAATGCGATTCATAAGAATGTCTGCATAGTACATTTAAGTTATTTTATTCTGATTCCAACACAGGCCCATGCCAAAACCACTGCCATATACATATGTATGGTAAAGGAAATTAAACCATGCAGAATATATCACCAAACATAAAATGAAAGGCCATATATATTAATGCCAATAATTAAGCTACTGGCCAGCAGCAAAAGCCTCAACAGGGAAGGTTTTAACAATCCCTGCAAAGCTCTTGAAGTGAATTTTACCAGTTGGGGGATCATCTACCTTGATCTGTCCCACTGGGGGCCATAGCATCAGCTCCTTAGCCTTCACACCCTTCAACTTCTTGATCCTCTTCTTCTCAATATAACCATCTATCTCAGTATCATAACTGACTAGCTTGCTGATCATCTTGAATTCATGTTCAACCTTCTTCTCTTGAATTATCCACATGTAGCCGCTGCTCCTCACGAACCCGACTTCCACCACTTTGCCCAGAGGCAGAAGCCCTGCCGGTAGCTCGAATTCCTCCAGAAGAGATTTCGCCATTGCCATGCTTTCTTCATAACCTTTCTTCACAATGCCTCCTTCCTTCTGTGCCATTTGATAATATTGATCAATTTTTTTTTGAGAGGATGTGGAGGAGGAGAGTGAAGGTTTTCATTTATAATATCAGGCATAGATGAGTGAGACAAGCTTTATCTTGGGAAAAATCAAAGTTTTGGGGCATTGTATTCTTCAGCACTGCCTTGTTTGATCAGCCTCAGTTTTATCTCCAAGTCAGTCCAATATATATATATATATATATGAAGCCTGATCACATGGACATATATATACGTTGGGAAAGTAAAAAGAAGATAAATGAGAAGTTGTAACTTTAGAATTAGGGCTCTGTTTGGAACTAATAGAGAAAGAAAAATAATATTAAAGAAAATTATTTTCTCATGTTTGATTTCACTTTGAAAAATAAAATAAAAAATAAAATAAAATCAAAATTTTTCATAGTTTTAAATTTCTTAGTTCTTATATAATAGAAATAAACAAATCAAATGAATTTGAATAAGCTCATCATACATGTCTCAAATAGTAGAACGCTCACCGTTTTTACACAGACATAAGGCATAAGGAGGGAGGGTCCCAAGTTCAAGTTCCAATTGGGACAGTTTACTACTTTAAAACTAAAAATGTATTAAAAAAAGAGTTTGAATAAACATATAGAATGAATTTATTTAGTTTAAACTTATTTTTTATTTTCCTTCAAATTTTCTTTTCTTTCACTTTTCCTCTCTATTTTCTTTCTTTACTATTTTCCGATTTTAAACGGAGCCTTTAAGGAAAACAATTTTCTCATATTTGGTTTTACCATGAAAAATATAATCAAAATTCTTCAAAATTTTAAATATTTTAAAATTTTTTAATCCTTATATAATAAAAGGAAAGAGATCAAATGAGTTTTAATAAACATATAAAATTAATTTCTTCCATTTAAACCTATTTTTTATTTTCTTTCAAACTTTTTTCCTTTTCAAATTTTCTCTCTCTTTGTTTTCTTCATATACTTTCCAAGTTACAATGTAAATATGTGGGGAACTTTTTGTAGATTCCGAAGCATTCTTTGGTTTATCTTTCAACATTTTGTGTTTAGTTTCTTCTCGTCATTAATGGATTCCGGGGGAATTATTTATTCAACATGACTTGTAAGGTTGGCCTATTCTTTAGAAAAAAGGAGTAGAATTAAAAGATAAAATTTAAAAAACAAGTAAAAATGATTAGAGATGTAAACACATCCGAGAGAGATATTTAATTTTTAATTTTAAAATAAATATTAAATTATATAAAATGTTTTTCTTACAATTTTGATATGATCATGTTAAGAGTAAAAGTAAAGTTTGATGAGGGGAGTATGGTCTTCATACCTACCTCATTATGTTTATATATTTATGTTTTTGAATTATATAATGTTGAATTCAAAACAAACAATATTTACAAATCATAAACTATTAAAAAAGAACCCAAGATGATAAATGAATCATGGTTAAACAAATATTTTTATAATGCTTCACATTATTAGAAAAATATTTAAATAATACAATCAAATGTATGCAAAATTAGTTAAGTCAGTGGCGTTTTCATGACAACAAAAAATTAAATTTACATGAAATTCATTGAATATTTCTGAAGTCAGCCTATGAGACGAGATTCTAGAGTAGAATAGGCAAGCCTTATTATATAATGAACTTTCAATCATACAAATCACATTTTTTGCTTGAGACCCAAAGATGACGAATCGAAAATGGATGACCATCGACAAAAATGACTCTCGAGGAGTACTTTGATTTCTTTGAATCTCGCAACCACGCTCCACTCTCTGTCTACAATCTTAATCAGGTTCCTCTCTTCTTCCCTCTCAAATTATATTTTCTAGGCAGCTAAACGGAGTATTTCCGAATAATCCTTTTGTTCTTTTCTTTTCTTTTCCTTTATTTTCCTTTTTTAATATATAAAATGGCTTGACTGTGTTTGTTTGCTAGTGTTTAAATAATTACAACGTGATTGAAAGTTTCGATTTTCTTGGAAACCAAACAGAGCATTTTTTTTTTTCTTCAAACACTTGTTTATTTCGTTTTCTGCGATGTTCTAATGCTTCAGATCCTTGCTATGCATGGATTTAAAAAACTCGAGAAAGCTCAGAAGGCATCATCTCCATCGCCTTTGATACTTTCGCTTCTTTGACGACCAGTTAACTCTTCTTACCCTCTATTTCTTTGTTTGGTTGCTGAGAAAAGAAAAAGGAAAGGAAAGGAAAGGAAAATAGGCTTTCCTGTCATTTCTTTTTTCCCGTGGTTAGATGATTAAACTGGCTGGTTTTTTACGTTCACAGCAAGTACTGGTGGATGAAGTGAACACGATAGAGCTGATCGACCAATGCCATTCCACGCTGAGCCAAAACATCAAGTCGTGCTCCGTCTTAATGCTGAAACAAGTGATCTCTGATCTCAGGGCTCTAAATTGGGCTAGAATGCGCAGTGTGACTTCACTCGAAACCATAAGCTCATCCAACGGCAACTTTGATCAGGAGTTAGGCCTCCAGCATGTGGAATTATCGAAATCAATATCCGCTGAAATTAAGAAGGTTCGAAATCGAAAATCAGTATATGCTGTAACTGTTAACAATGATACATTCGATGGAAAGTCATTGTCTAACATCTAATGTAATTGGCGAATGTTCAGGAAATTCGGCAGCAAAGCGAAAGAAAGAAAAAAATGAAGGACATATATGGTGGTGAATCAGCCGCGTCTTTCCTTCCCTTCCCTTGGATCGTGTTGAATGGAGGATTCCAACGAGGAGTTCTTGAGGAATTGGAAGCGCTATTGCATCCGTGAACTGTGTTCGTGGTCTTTGTTGTTTTGGCGGGAGTAAGGAGGAATGAGAAAGGAGGAAGAGGCACGTGTGTGTGTGTGTGATTTGTTTCAAAAGGCCAGGGGGTAGATTAGTCTTTTGACACCCTGTGTGTGAGGGTTGTCAAAGAAAGAAAGACGAGACTTTTTCTGTCCGTTAAGACTTAAGAGCAGCCAGTAGTATAACTGAGTCCCAATTCATCCCTGGAACTTGGCCTCAACTTTGAATTTACATGATCATCAAACCTTTATTTTTGCTTTCTTGGGGGTAAAAGTAGTTCCAAAAATAAAATAAAAACCACATAAACAAAAATCACAGCTAACATACGAGGAAAATGCAAAAGAGAGTGCTTATTGGTAAGAAACATAAAATGGAAAAACCATCAATTTTATAGCGATAGCAATACGATCTTAAAACATGGACACCACCCCCCATTCAGAAGAGAAAAAAAGAACAGTCAGTCCGGGTCCAATTCATTCTTCTCTAAATGGTGTTCATGATTCCCACTTTTTTTTTGGGGGGGGAAGAGGTTTAAAGTCAAGAAGGGAAAAGCATTCAGTTTAAAATACAAAGCCGAAATAGTATTTCGAGACTACAAAACTCCCCCCCATCATGTACCACTGGCATATAAACGGGTCCATTCTTTGGCTGCAACGTTTCCATTCAATAAGGACCGAGCCAAAACAATAATTCCATATCAGAACGCTAATAAAAATATCAAAACCAAATTCACCCAAACCACATTGAACCATGCAGTTAAGCAATAACAAAAACAGCCTATTACTTTGCACTATGTTTTGTTCCCCAAAATTCCAGGGAAAGAAAATTAAATAATAAGTAAAATAATTGACTTGTAAATCCGCTTTTACTAACTTCAGGGTGTATGCGTGTGTGTGTGTGTATATATATACATAAAGAAATTATATATTCAAATTATATATTTTTAAAGTATTTCATCTTTTTATAAAAAAGTTCAAATAAGTGAGGTGAATTTGAAATAACAAATAAAAATAATTTTTTTCACTTTGAAACTATTCTTCCTTTTTTTTTTTTTTGTCATTTTTCCTTTCCTTTCCTTCCTCATTCTAATATATTTTGTCTCCTCGCATTTTTTCATAACCAAACATAACCTTGGTGAAAAGTTAAAAACATGCCAAATTAATATTATACAACATGCTTCTCTATAAACATCTTAGGATAAAAACCAAACAGGGGGATAGAAGCAACATTACCAGTTTCAACAGCTTCAGCTTCATTGCTCTTCCAATGCTTTGCAATATTCTCAGAAAGCGGATCATCAGGATTTGGGGCACTTAGAAGAGCTTGGATGCTGGGGAGGGAATAATGAAGTATTGTTAACACCACCCTTCAAGCATTATCACGAATCATAACCAACGACCACTTCCTAAATTTTATTTTTCCTGATTCATATGACATGATTTTGAATTTCCAAACCTTTTTAGGTCCCTGTTTTGATCCCTCATTTTCCCAGTACTTGTTATATTTTTTATTATACTTGTTACAAAGACAATCATATTTTGCTTTTCTATGGGAGCACGAATATGTTACCTCAGCAACACCGTTCGGATTTGGAGGGCTGGACTCCACTTGTCTTTGAGAATATCAAGGCATATCCTTCCAAGCTGCCCAAGAAAATCAACTTAATGTTCAGAAACTTCATAAAGTTAAGATTTAAAGCAAGTAAAAACAATAAAGGGAAAGAGGAGGTGCTTGCCTTATCAATGTTAGGATGGTATATCTTTGTCAGGAAGCGAACCTATAACGAGGAACACAAACCAAAAATAGGAAACACCATTAACAGACAACCATATGCATTAGAGATGTAACCTCACAACATGCAGTAAATAAACCACAAAACCTAAGAAGCAAATGTGTCAGAAACTAAACTGATTCAAAGTTTTGAAATACAAAGGAAAATGATTCTAATGCTTGCAACAGATAAAATGAATTTAATACCCCCAACCACATACTTGATTCACATAATGACCAAAAAGCCATGAGACTCTTTACGACATTTTCACAGGGAGAAAGCCAGTAAAACATCCATTCACAGGTCTTATAACAAAACTATGATCATGCGAGGTTCAAGTGGAACAGCAGCATAAAACCATGTCTTTCAGGAAAAGCACTGTAGTATCTGTACATTCTTAAAAGTTAAAGATCGAGATGAGACAATAACGATTATTAATAACTCCAGTTTCAAGTACTTGAAATAATTTCAATGCTACAAGAAAAATCTTCAAAACAGATGACATCATTAAATTTTTCAACAGAGATGACACAATTACAAATGACAAACTGCAACAACATACCAGAAAAACTGATTTGACAAAAAAAGGGTAATTACAGAAGAAGCAGATGAAACATCAATCATAATACAAAGCAGGAATGGAGGTTGAAGGTTTGTTCTAGTCTCCGATCCCTGAACATATCCAAAGAATGGAAATTCCAAGTCAATTTTCATTCCTAAGTATCAGACTCATTCTAATTCTAAATATATATGTATCAAATGGTCATTCTAAATTTCATCAATCTCAAAAAAGAATAAAAAATTAGAACAAAGAAGTGAGCATATAACAAATCCCATCTGCTTTAGGTATCCACTCTCAATTTTATTCTTTTCTATGGCATGGATACAGGTTTAATGTGAGGTTAGAAAAACAGGGAATAGACTGTACTTGAACTATTGGTGAACACAAGGAGCAAGAATTTACTTGTAGTGATAAAAGAAAACGAGTAGGAACCAGAGTTTGAAATGAATCAAGATTTATTAAAATACCTTAGGAGCCGCCATTGGATATTCTTCAGGAAGAAATAATTCCAACTTGAAAACCCCTCCTAAATAGATATGAAAATAAGAAAATAATTAAAATACAAGTCAGCAGTAAGAGAAAAGAACAGAAATTGGAAACACAAAAGTAAAGTTAACCACTTCATTAAAATACATTAATTAAGGTAGATAGCAGTTGACTACAGAATAAATATAAGAAGTTTCTTTTTTTTTTTTTGATCAATAAAAAGCAATATATTGATCAAAAAGGAACCATGAGGTTCCAAGAAGTTTCTTATAGATGAATAGTCCCTGGGACCAACTTAGCAAATATTCCTGAATTAAGGAAAGCTGACTACACATCATCCAGAATGAACTCTCCAAAAAGCAAGTCTTGTCTTTTCCATTTCACTAAATTAAATACGAAGAAAGGAGAGACAATCTGATATGCTAGTTAACAGTCTTCTATAACCTATATGAGAGAAAAATTCAAACATAATATTCTGGCACCTCACAAGGAACAACAGCCCACAGCATCCAATCAGCAGAAAGATGCCTCAAGCCAACAAAGATACCAAAAGGAATCGATCTCACTATAGATCCTGTAGGTGCATAGCACAGAAATAATCCCAAGGTAGCACAAGAGGATCATAATACAAAAGCATCCAGAAAGAGTCCTATAGCCAACAAAGAACAGGACTGAAAGTGATTAATCTAATCATAGTTCTATCTAGATTTTTTATGAAACAGGCATAGAACATTTTCTTTCATCAAGATCCAACAACAAAATGCCAGTATAATCATAATCCAAACAAAAGTAACACTCATCAATAATATATCACAGGAATTTCAGAATGTATAAAGCCTTCTGCAGATATATTCACAAGCAGTACAATGGTTGTAAAGAGAAGGCATGCAAGAGAAGCCAAGCTAATACTCGTTTTCCTATAGCAAGGGAAGTACTATTCTTTCATTAGAAAATCCCTTATCGGTATCCGATCAAATTGAGTCTCTTCACACCGATTGTCACTTAAAAGGTAACCTTCTTTCCTCACCTTGTTTATCCTTCACTCTCCACAAACCAAACCAACACCTCTCTCTTTACTGAAATTTTCTTACAAAATTCACTATTGCCTAATCTTTCCAGAAACAGAAGGTGTGATCTTCCTCATGTATCAATCATTCTTTCTCAAACTTTTCCATTGATCATATCGCCAATGCACCTTCACTCTCCATCTATCATCAGCAATTGCAATCTTCATCCTTAAAAGGACTAAAAACATTATTATACAAAACTACATTTGGTATCACATGCTATTGAGGAAGCTAGTGATCTAGGGTTCCATTATAGTACTTACATTCAATCCAATTTTGTCTTTTCTTTGATGGCACATTAAATGAAGGAAATAAAGGGAACGCGAGGCTATTTTGGTAATATATGTGTGTGTGTCTATATATATATATATATATATATATATAGACACACACACATATTCACAAATCATTAAGGATTTAAAAAAGTTATTTTTTGTTAGAAAAATGAGGAAGTAACATAATCACTGAATCATAGAATTAAAACTTACTTTAAAAACCTTAAGAAAGATCCCTAGAATTGTTTGGAGAACTCCAAGGGATGGTGCAGTATTCCTTAAAAAGGAGATCGTTAGTTAAAAAGCACCTATTATATACAAGTAAAGGCAATTTTATTAAGAGCACCAAAAGGCACCTAAAGTATTCGTGATATACATACATACATACATATATATATATATATATAAGAAGAAAACAAAGGGCGGAAAGACAAAAAGGCATAACCCAACCAATCAATGATTACCCATACATCTATATAGATTCTCATGGAATTTCATAGCAAAATTAAAAAATGCTTCACCATTTGGCTTTGTGCACGCCAGCAAGTGGATTCAGGTGATTTAGTGATTCCAATAATCCAAAAAAAAAGATGGATTTATACTAAATCACAAATAGAAACATTGTCAACCAGCTGTTTACCTTCATAAGGGGATTGTGTTGGACCCAATATCATTACATTAAAATATCGCATGTTCTCTTCGGAAGGAGAAGCACTAATTCCAGGAGCTGTATTCAGAGCGGACAAATAATAACAATAAATTAAAAACCAAACTCTCGTAAAAGTAAATAAGAAATGTGATTATCACAATAAAGGAAATATTTTAGAATCAGTGAACAAAATTCTGCCAAACAAAAACTAACCACCCTCACCAAAAACAATTGTAAGAAAAAAATTTTGAAACACTTAACAAAAACTTTGTTGGTTTATCAAGAAGTATATAACATTTTTTCAATGAACCCAACCGACATTCCTTAACAAAACTTGGAATTGATATAGCTGTCATAACGTTGACAGGGCTATTCAGATGTAAGCCAAAGCGAGCTATCATAAAATGAGCCATCCAGTGGTGACAAGTAACAAAACCCAGATGATCTAAAACTTCTTTACAATTAAATTATCTAAAATTCTCAGGCGAATCATCGCGTGAAACAAAAAAGGAAACGTAAGGAGCCACATCAAGCAAAAATGCATGGTGTTCCTTGATCAGCCAAAAAAAATCTAACCATAAAAAACCACTTTAGTTCCCTCTCCCAACCCAAATCTCTATAAACCCACTTCATGATAACCATAAGCAAAGTATTGATCAAACAACCCCTATAAGAACCCAACTTAATCGACCCGTTTCAGATGATTTGCCCCTCAAAACATCAAAGCAATCATTAAACAAAAACAAAATAATAGTAAAAAAAATTTCACACCCCCCCAACAAACACAATCATCTATACACAGACACCCCAGAAACGAGAGAGAAGAGAGAGACCTGGTTCACTGAGAAGCCTCTGCGTTTCCTGTACAGGCGTCGAGAACAAGAGAGAAGAACCCCACAAAAATCAAAACCAGAATTAACGTAAACACATAGACATAAATATATATATGGAAAAGTAGTGATCAGAATAAATTGAAAGAGGGATCGATGGGAGAAGATCAAAGGGTACCTTGATAATCCTTCGAGGAAGATTGCTATTGGCCATTGATTCTGAGATTTTAGAGAGACGGAGGAGGGATGGAAGGAGGGAGTCAGAGTTGTATTTTGGAAACACGAAGAAGATAGTGGTGGAATTTGGGGGGTTTTAAAGCTAACTCGATTGATACTTCCTTTTTCAATATATGGTATATATATATATATATATATATATATATATATATATATATATATATATATATATATATATATATATATATTTATTTATTTATTATTTTATTATTTTCATTGTTTTTCTCGCTAATGTGTGAATAAACCAATCATATTACGGCTTGGTGCATGAGAAGGGGCATAATGATTGGCCCTTCTTTCAAAATTAGAAAAATAAATTAAAATTGTTATTTTTTTTACAGCAAACCCATGACCCTTTCCTTCCTATGACTTGTGAAACATTAACCATTGTATCATATGAGTTAGATATAATGAACAATTAAAATTGTTATCAATATACTCCATTATAACCATTTCATATGATGCCATCATAGCAAAAAATATTCAATGTTGCATTTTTATTTTTAAATTTTTAGACAAATAATTGTATTTTTTTTTTTAAATACCTCTATCATTCAAACTAACAATATATTAATAAAAATATAACTAAAATCGCTAAAAACCAGCATAAACGCATTTAAACAAATACTCCATAAGTAATAAAGATAATAAAACGATTTAAACCTATATATTCGAATGGCTGGTCACATATATTCGATATCATATTACGACAATACCTACGACTCTACTTTATAAGATACGACGATCATTGATTAATTTCGTCTCTGATCGTATATACTTTATTCGTCTAAATCACTCAAACATAAATTCAAAGCCAGAAAGACGACGACGAAACCAAACCATCGACGGTGACGACAAAACCAATTCCTCGTCAGACTAAAGACGATAACAACCACACGCGCACGAATACGATGACGAAATCACGAAAAAAAACAAATAAACCTAGATTATTTCTCAATAATCACTTTATTGAGAAATAAAAAAATATATAGAATGGTGATTTTAGATAAAAAATGATCAAAAAAATTACTTCTCCATACTTAAAAGAGAAAATGCTAAGAGAGAAAAAGTTGAGAAGAAAAAAGGCTGATTTTTTTTTTCCTTTGAGAGAGAGTTAATATGTTATGATAAATAATTGTATTAGATTATTAGTAATTCAATAAAATGTCTTATGATAATCTTAAGGGGGGTTTTCCTATCATCTTTTGGAGGTGTCATTGAGTGTATTCTACAATATATATATATATATATATATATATATATATATATATATATATATATATCAACATGATTTTTTTGCCTTAAAACATGATTTTTTTTGCCTTAAATTTTAATCCTTATTTATATTATTTAACCAAAATTTTAAGTTACTTAATTCACAATTTAAATTAATGCATATTTGATTGAAACCCTTCTCTATCATTTCAAATGTATTTAACAGAGTTATCAAAATTTAAGTATTTGTTTGAACTTCTTTTTGGATCAAAATAAATCATCTTACTTGAAAATATATTGCCTAAAAAGAACTTATCAATTTTTATTTTTTTTATGATATTGAATTTTAATGTGACTAATGCTAAGACTTCAAATTTATAATACGAACCCTTAGCATCATGGCAGAGGGATTAGGAGGGTTTGTAACAGATTCCTAATTTACCTATCTCAAAGGAAAAAAAGAAGTATCACACATTTACAATTCCTCAAATGGTTATTTATTATTTATTTTATAATAATGAAAATTACTTATGCAAATGTAAAATTAACCTTTGAATACTATTAACAATCTCATTCCATTTTGCTTACAAGTTCCTTGTTTCAAAGATCAAACAATGACCTATCTTCAAAAACTTTTCATCTAGAATCAAGGATCAAAGTCAAGTTTTCACAAAGTCAACATGTTTAACAATAAAGCAAATTGAGTAAACAACATGTTTAGGAGTAAAGTAAATTGAGTAATAATTATGTCTAAATAATAATTATATCAAGCTTGATTTAAAAAATTTTTAATTTCTCAAATGTAATTGTAGAAACATGATGAAATTGTAGAAATGGACATCAAGAAATCAATAGATCTACGCTTAGATTGGGCCCACCTGAAGTAAAATGAAAGAGGCCCCAAAATCAATGTTGAATTATCACCCAATTCTAAATGATACTTTGAATAAGTATTCTCTACTCATTTGCAAATTGACCAATTGTTTAAACTTCCTAATGGCGTGAAGCACCTTTTTTTTTTCTTTTTCTTTTTTTTTTCTTTTTTTACTTTCATAATTGAAGCCAACTTGAATGATGGACAGGATTCTTTTTCCCCTCGTTAGGTGTAATTGCTCCATAAATGTTAAATTTCTTTGAATTTTCTCTCATGTTACACACCCATTTGAATGAGAATTAAGTCTCCTTGGGGTTTACCTATTCCATAGATATATAGCTCCTTCCCATTTTATTAAATAGAGATTCTAAAAGAAATTAAGAAAAACATCAATACTGAACTTGATAGTCATTTTTTTTGGAAAGTGATCATGGAATTTGCTTGAAAAGATAAGGAGATAAAAGGTGATGACCATTTGATTTGATCTATTGCCAGTCTTTGTTTTTTTATATAATAAATTTATTATAACCAAATTAAATTTTTTATTAGAGGAATTTTAATAACCTATGATAACTCCTAGTGTTGATTTAGAGGTTTGTCATGTAAAGTCTCTATTATCTTTTATACATCAATTACTTGGTTTATGTTAAATATTTTGCATTATAAATAAAGGATTTATTTTTTTTTATTTTTTTTTTACACCTATTCACTTTGTATATCACGATGTAGTATTTTATTCTTATAAGGATTCGAACCTAGAACCTCTCATTCATCATCTCACTTCTTTACTACTTGAACCAAGTTTTAAGGACAAATAGAAGATTGAATTTAAACATACAGCTTTTTTTAAGCAATATCTTAAGGACTTTTTTATCAGTTTCAAGAAATTTTATTTTGCTAACTCTACCAGTCTTTCATATCTCATCCACAGAAGTAGCAATTCTAGACACACCAATTCTAGGATTTCAGAATGCAAGACATGAGCAACACTACCCTATAATATTGACATTGATCTATGAAGGCCACAAATATTTTTCTTTTCTGTTTGATTTTTTTCCCTATATTCCCCTCCAGAAAGTAACCTTTGAAATCTTTAAAACCTTCACCCAGATAAAGTTATTTGCTAATTGAATTGATACAGAAAGGTATTCAAAACCTACTTCCAAAGCTCTATCAATGAAATTGAATAGAAAGGCACAGCTGAAGGAGTTCAAGAAACTTTATATTAAGGAATTTGGCATGCACTTGGATTTCAGGATGTGATGTAGGAATCACACAAAGAGTAGACGAATAAAAAACCCTTGAGGAATCTATAACAGCTCCAACACACTGCAAATAATTTGTGAGAGTGCACATTGAAATATTTCATTAGGGCACAAACTGTTTTAAGTGAATCATTACAAGTTAAAGATAGATCACAGCTTTATTCTTTCTTCAATGGAGGCTGCAGTGGATCTCACAAAGGACAGCTCATGGAAAGAGGGGAGCCCTCTTATATATGGTGGAGAAACATAGGCAGGTCCAAAGAAGCACTTGCAATGGCCTTTTCTTCTTCAACAACCACTTCTAAATCCATTAATGTTTCCTGCACACACAATGTTTCAGTTTGGAAGGTTAAGAATGTCTTGACATGCATGATTCAACCAGCATATTCTTCTCAAAAGGCTATAAGTTTTCTTCATCAACTATTTATAACTGGAATTCAGAAAGCCAGTTCCCTTCCATCAGGTTAATTTTCTATCTGATTGCCAAGAATAGTATATAGAAAAAACAAATGGAAATTTAGAATTGTATGACAGGTCCAGTGGATACTTGGAGCTGGTTGTTCTAGGTTTCCAAGCATTCTTTTCTTGTCCTACACCTTCTCCGGCATTCTTTCCCCCCGAACCCCTCTTTTAAAGCTTTTATATATGATATTTGAAGGAGGCAATACAATAAGAAAATTCCCAGATATGATGGTGGCCTGGTAGACAATTGTGTTTTGAACTTGTAACATATGTTTTTTCTCCTCAAAAGTTTGATTACCTTGTGATTGAATCCTCGGATGAAGCCAACCAATGATAGTTGCATGTGCTGATCAGCTATATGGTGATTGTTATCATCAATGATCCATGGTTTCTGCAAAAGAGCAAAAACAGGTTTCTAATAATTACATCGAACTGATTACCCAGAAGTAAAGCTAAGAAAAGAGGCTATTCGTAGTTAATGGCATAAGAGCTATCAAATACGCTCGTCTCAAATGCTGCAACAAAGATAGAATAAGATCCTGAGGGTGCCATTTGCTCCTTTAAAGGATAAAAAATGTTCAGAAGTTAAATTAAACAGTTTGTGGATTAAAATACTTACAATTTTTCTCTTGGCAGTGCAGGCAGAGTGACCTCGTCCTATACCGACCAAAACCTTGGAGATTCCATTCATGCTGAGATTGGCCCAACCAAAATAAAGTCCCCAAACTTGATCAGGAAAGGCAGATGGTTCATCATCTGCTTTTATTTTGTTTTCATTTTTCAATGAAACAGAACACAACAAATTAGAATCGAATACCAAAGGTGCACATGGAAACGGTTAACCCTGTTTCAAATTGACAAATTGGCATAAAGTGCCAATAACATTCTATCCACAAGCAGCAGATTCTTCAGGTTCCTAATCACAGAGCAGCACTACACTAAGGAGTGGGCAGTTTTGGAGTCCAGTTAAAAGATGGCAATCTGTCATTTAAAGATCAAAACTGCATCATTGTTGTTTGATGTGGTGATCTATGATGTGGTGATCTATGATGTGAACCTCTGAACAACCGGCTTATGGACACATTTGCTGATATTCTTAGTATAATTCTCTAAAATAATTCACATAAAAGAAAATAAATAATATACGGACCTTCTGCGTCAGACAAAAACCCATTGCTAAATAGACCACTTGCATAGATGGGTTCAATTGGCAATGCACAATCCACCCCTGTGAGAATTAAACTAAAACTCAATCATCTAATTGAGGGAAGCAGAGCTTATAACTAAAAAAGTATATTAGTTTTGCAGAGATATTTACAATCTTTGAATGGTGGAAGATCCCAAAGCTCAGGCTGAAATTCTAGAAGTGAATGAAGCACAGAATCAGCAAAGGAAGCATAATCAGCTTCACTCTGTGAAGGAACAGCCACCACCTTCATTCCAGCAGCGTTTGCTGCTCTAACACCAACCCTGTCCAAATTCATGCAAAAAACAAATTAGAACAGTCATATATCAATTTCTAATGAGCTATTTTGATAAAATCCCAGAACCGTTCAAAACTGAGAACATGTTTCAGGGCAGTGATCCATGTGGGTGAGCAAAAACATCATTTAACAATCAATTACAACGTAATTCTAGTGTTAATATTCTTAAATTCACATAGCAAAACATATTAAAAAGCAATTGTCTTCAAACTTCCACATTTCAAATTCAACTCAAACAACCACTTGTGTCGAAAGCTAATGGAAGGTCATTTGGATACAATATAAATTTCTATCTGTAAGGAAAGACATATTAGTTGATGAGTTCACAAGATGTTTTCCTTTAGCATGTTTCTACAAAAAAATTAAGAAAAATTGGCATTGCAACTTGAGTGACCATCTTTAGCTACTGATACAGTACTCCACCCAAACAGATCTCAAAACCAAGATCTGTGATCCAACTCAAACAACCAGGATCTTCAGCTATGATTAGTCAGTTTAGCATTATTATCTAATTCCAGAACTAAATTTCGGGCAGTGTCTAGGCGTCTTTGCTGAATGTCATATGATCAACTCCAGTTACTGAGTGTTTGCTAATTATTTGTGTTTGCTAATTATTTGTGTTTCATGTATACTGGATAGGAAAATGGTCATAAGACTTGAGGAGTTTGCTAGTATCCCGTGATTTGTGATTTCTTCAAACAGTCTCCTACATCTTCCAATCACTCTACTAATTAAAAATAGCAACCAAGGAGTCATAGAGAAATCTAAAGGCAGCAATGAAAGCTTAAAAAAATAAAAAAAGTTGCAGCTTCAACACTTACAAGGAGTCCTCTATCACTAGGCAGTGAGCTGCATCTACACCCATCCTCTTTGCAGCTTCCAGGAATCTGATTCCAATTAAAACTTCATGAGTCAGGTAAAGAATAAATTATCAGTTCAAAATTAAGCCCTCAAAAAGTTGATCTGCTTCAAGTGCATTTTGGATAGCATTTGTAACAGGTCCATTTTGATCTCATAGCAACTAGAACTATCGTTATTTTTGCACATAGACAAAGATCTTTGGGATTTAATGAGAACATGTTTCGGTTTTTAACATTTAAGGTGATGGCTCTAAACCATAAAATAGATAATGGGCCTTGAAAACTTACAAATCTGGAGATGGTTTCCCTGACTTAACCTGGTCGCCTCCCAGAATTACTAAAAATTGTTCCTTCCAACCTAAACAAAGAAAACAAGAAAATTTAAATGAAGAAATATGAGACGGGTGAATAACAACAGATTTTTCAAGGAACAAAAACAAATTAAAAGACTGGTCAATTTGTACCTTTTGACAAAAAAACTCCATGACTCATTGTTTTTCCCATTAATACAATACCAAAAATCCATGTAATTGGACTAATGAGCTCTCTCTTTAAAATATCATGATGAATATAGATTACCCATTAAAAAGGCACAAATTCAAGAAAGGCAAAAAGACAACCTTGATGGTAAGAGATTTTAAAATCCACATTTGCCTTCTTGGAGTTTGAAGCAAGAGCAAATGGCACTCCATGCTTTTGGAGATGTTTCATGAGGCGATTAGCACCAGGAAGTGGTTTGGCTTTCGGCCACCTAATGGAAAGATGATAAGAGTTAGAGAAACATATACAAACTCTGCATATTGCTTACTCAAAGCATATAGCATGTACATTTCCAGACAGTATTCAGTTCTTAAAAGTGTTCCATAATTTTTGGACCATATCTTGACTCTTCGTTAAAATTACCCTCAATTTTTGGCCTAATTTTGACAAAAATGTCTTCATTGTTTTCTTGTAAAAATAACCTTCTCTTTTAAGAAATAATGTAAATACATAAAATAATGATTTACAACCTCTTCTTGTAAGAAATAATGTAAATGTATAAAATAATGAAGGGCATTATTATCCAAAATGGATCATTTTTTCGATAAAAAAAACACGGGAAATGTTAGATTCACAAACTTAGTTTATTTGATGTCTGTTAACCAAATATTTTATTTTCTTTCCTCTTCTGCATATGTCATCAAACAGATCTACAGGTTACTTACCTCTCCCTATAAATTGGACTGATTTCATCGATAAATTGTTGGGGTGACAATGGAAGGTCATAGTCCTTAATGACAGCAATTGCACCCTCTAACTGGGGCATCCCCAACTTCTTATCTTCATTTTCCCTGTCTATAACCTTCCCATATTTCTCCAGAAGTTCCTTCAAAACGCTCCTTGTAACTTTCTCTGCAAATTAATCACAATAGGAAACCCATGAGAAAGATAAACCAGTAAATCCAAGGTAAAGAAACAAAACAAAACAATGATTTAGAATCTTATTTTTATTTTATGAGGTCCCAAACAAGGAAAAATAAAACAGCATTGACAGCATCTACACGACAATATCTTTCGTTAGATTCACATTCTGAAGAACCAAACAAAGCCCAGAAAGCAAAATACCTGTATCCAAAAGGGTACCGTCCAAATCAAAGATAACGGCTTGAACATGAGCAGCTCCATCACACAGAGGCTCACAGCATCCGTCCATGGCGGAGAGGTGGAAGAGGAAGACGGATATAAGAAAGAAGAGGGAGGCAAAGGCATTATTTAAAAAGAAGGCCAACCGGGAATTTGACAAGGAACGATTCCAAACAAATGGAAATTCAACTGACGTCAATGGCTTTGTGTTCTGTGTTGTTGAATTGTTTCAGCCACGTTAATAAACTTTACTATGAATTTTAAATTTTTTACTATTTTCCTTACATTCATTTAATCTGTTTTTATTTAATATTATTTTGTCTTTTTTTTTTTAAGAATGGCACCCTTCCTTTCTTTGGATGTCTGTCAACTAAAGTTAGATATGTGGCCTTTTAACTTTTTTTTGTCTTAAAAAATGTTAAAAATAAATAAAATGTATTATGACAGAGTTAATTATAGTGGTATAATATTTTTGTGAAAATAATAAGAAGTAATATACATAGGAAGCAGTAAGCAGCAGTATAAGATATAAATGTACATAAGAGCCAATGAATTTGGTCACGTGATACTGTGATAGGAAAGTAAAAAAAAAAAACCGTTTTTAACTTTGACTCAACCATGAACGACGGCCGAAACCAATAACTCCAGCACGTGCCATAAATAAGAGCGAACCCTAGTCCGTGAGTGATCGGAGGAGGAAAAGCACATCACAGGTGACATCGGATGAGGTTTCCGGATAAATCCAAAAACAAAATCATGATTAAAAATAATTCTTTCACAAATATAAGAAATAGTACTTAACATAAAGTATTATATATTTATATATATATATATAAATTAAACCCGCAGTTTGTGATATTGCTGTTGATTCTGACGTCACTCTCTATCGATCTTGAAAGCACCCGTCCTCTTCCCTCCCACCACTTTCATTGCTCTCTTACGCATATGGGAAAGGAAGTCCTTCCTTTTTGCCTTTGAGTTTTGAGATTGCTTAAGACTCCGAGAATTCTAATTTTTAAAAATAAGAAACTGGCCATTTCGTAAAATACGAAATTTTTCTGTGATCTCGCATTTACCTAAACTGACTCATCATAAAATCGTCCCGCGAATCTAAATACAGCCGAATCCGAAACAATTTCACTCCCACGCCGGAACACCCGAACATGCGCCACGTAAAAAGTACTGGCGGCAGACACGCTGACGATAAAACTAACCACTACACGTAATCTACGCCGACATTACGCCAGATGACAGAAGATACCCCAAGATTAACGACTTAGATTGTCGTGCTCAATAACAATAACAAAGGACACAAATGAGAATTATAGAACGCGAATTTGCATCAAAGACAAATGCACACATCTTCTCCATTTCAAGACCAAAAACGATAATATTGAAATGCAAAGTGAGGTTTTGCATCTTAGAAAAGAGAAGGAAACATTCTTTTGGGGATTCAAGAATGCTCCTGACCACTCCGTCTCACGCACAGTTAGCAAGTCGATCTACGCTACGCGCTACGCGATACCACTCGTGAGTTCGGGCCAACCCAAGAGCAGACATTTTTCATACTTCTGCAAGTATTCGCAAGTTAATATTTATGGTCAGTAATGCTCGAGACTCGATTTAGCTTTCATAAATCTCTGGCCCAAAACCTTTGAACCGAGTGGAAAAATCCCAAATTGGCGGTCTCAACAAAGGCTAACCCGAGGTTTCAACGTTTGCCACGAATAGTGACGTTGATTTTCGGGGCGCGATTTTACGACGCTGGAGCGATTCAAAACGACCGCTTTCGCTTCGTTAATTAGTCCATGCCAGCCTAATCTCTAAGTATTTGGCCATGAATTTGCATACATGCATTTTTATGTGGATTAATTATGTTAGTATATACATGTTTTATATATTAGCGAGTTTGTTTCGATTAGCATCACAGATTATACAGACAAGACTCCTAATATTATGAAAAAGAGCGCATAAAATGAAATTGAAAGAAAACGAAAAATGCTCATGGTAGCGAATTTCAAGGAAGATTTTCTCGCTAATCGCTCTTGAGAGTTGTCCATCATCACTTTTATTTATGATCATGACTATTTTCGGGGAAAATATCCAGCAATTCGCCGAAGGGTACCCAATGTATTTACCGGATTCCAGAGCCAGCTGGTAACAAAGTTTTGCTTAAAACCTGATATTTTACTCGTGATTCTGGCCAGATATAGCGAGGAAGCCTGCAAGGACTCGCGGAGATGGATCGGCCGCGTAGAGACTGAAAGAAGTTCATGTAATCGCTGATGTGATTGTTTGCCACAGACACAGATTTGAGCGAGTAATCATTTAGTGAAACATTCTATCAAGCCATTCACCCCGCTTTGGTGATCACCATCGTATTGTGAGCGCACGGCGACGACGCCGCTGTGAAGGTCGCTTAAGAAAGCCGCCGCATCGTGACTTTGGTATCGATTTTGTATAACATGTATTGAATTGTAAATTTTAATATATGTTGAATTAAGAGTAATAAAAAACTTCGAATCCATGTAATATATTTGGTCGATATATTTTGACGAGTATCACGCACGGGCCTGCCGACTCCCGCTTTACTCATTTTATTTCATGTGGACTGGTGTGGTCGTTATGAAAATCTGACAGGGGCCAGGACCGCAGAGCCTCCCCGCACAAACAGACTACTGCCCTCACGGATCCCGATCCGACCTGACGCGGATCCGAACCGGTCCGGCGCCATACTATCTATACTATATACTGGTGGACTCTTATCGACCTGCTTCTCGTAGCCGCATTGCACTGTAAGATACAAACAATTTCTGCATTAATAAAATCATTTACATATACAAAGAACTACCACCTGAAACATACCCATAAAAATCTATACACACATATACGAGTCTCCATTTACTTATACAAATATTTATACATGTACATTTTTAATACAAACATCGTAGATCGAAGTGGCTGTTACTGTGAGCACCTATCTCCGAGATGGCCTCGCTCTACCGATGGAATGTCCCGTCCTCTAGCCTTTCTTCAAGACTCACCTGATTAACACCCGCTGCTTCTTTACGCTAAGTGGGAATATAAACACTGACAACCACCACCTAGCGATCACATGTTTTATACATATGCATTTCATATAACTATACATATTCATATATAACTTTATTACTTATCATCTTTACATGCTTATCAGACAACCTTTTTCCCGCTAATTTACTCATATCTTTGGCATATCTTTATCTATATAATTTTACTCAGACTCCTATACTTCATCTTCCTGCTCAATGACTTATCAGATTCCATGTACTATTTATATACTTCACATACATGTGTACGTTCTTATTATTCTATCATATACTTTATGCTTTCGTATACTTTTTGTACTTTTTCTCGTGTCGTTTAAAGCCAATACTTTCATATCATATCTTTTATTTTTCGTATTACATGAATTTCTATCTCATCTTCATATCTCCGTAGGAGTATAAGATTTATACTTTACTATCATATCATATACTATCATATGTTTTCACATAGGCTTTCTTATGTGTTTTCATATACTATATTTTTATATACCTTTCTTTTATCACTTTCTAGTCCTTTTCGGTACTATACTTTGTACTTTCATATAATCGATTCATGTAATTGCTCTAATGTACTTTTCATATACTTTGTACATTCCATGTACTATTGATATACTTCACATACATTTGTACGTTCTTATTATTCTATCATATACTTTGTGCTTTCGTATACTTTTTGTACTTTTCATGTGTTGACTTAAAGCCAATGCTTTCATATACTATACTTTTCATAAACCTTTCTCCTTTATCTACTTTATGTACTTTACTTGTTCATATCCTTTTCTGGGTGTACTATACTTTTGTACTTTCCATATAATCGTATTCATGTACCGTTTTATACTATTTTCATATATCTATATTCATGTACTGTTCATTTCCTATACTGTTTTCCTCGTTATACTTTCTATAATGCTTTCTTTTACGCATTTCAGATATGTCATTATGCTACTCACATATGATATTCATATATCAGGCTTTCATATACTATACTTTTCATATGCTTTTCAGATACTATGCTTTTCATATACTCATTTGTTCATACTTTTCATGTACTCATGTACTTTCATATAATCGTCATATTGTACTCTTACTCTTGTCTCTCAGAATCGTCTATACTCTTCATCTGACAGCAAGGCTACGCTTCTACATCATATCATACTCTTTACATTTCCTGCATATACTTTTCTTTTCTTTTATGTTCACATCACAATTTTAGAGCTAGACACGGAAATAACTATATGTAACTGAAGGTACTCATCACCGTACGAGACAAATGATCTCTATATGTACGCATCTCGGCGCATTATCACCATACTGGGCATGTCGATTCTATCCGCTTATACCCGCCGCATTTCATCACCGCATTTCCATGGGCGACTGTCCAGCGTCACGCATCGTCTCCCGTCCCGATCCAAACGGACGGCGTCATCGACCCAAATCCGGGCCTTCGAGACATTCGTTTGCGTATATGCCTAAAGAATCGTATCTTCCCTATACGCATGCTTCATCTATCCTTCTACTCGTGCTCAAGTGCATAATCATGAAAGAGATTTTATACATTTCATAAGTATGAATAACTATTGTTATCAAGGGACAAGGCGCAATATCTACTTTATCATTACGGTCTGATGGTTCTATTGTAGCTTCAGACATCGCTCTCATATATCTCTATAATACATATATTCATATCTTTTCTTACTCATTTAGTTTCTCATTTCATCACATATCAAGTGAATGCATCTACACTTCAGATTCATATTCATATATATTTTTATCTATTCATATCCTTTATATCATTATGCATCATATCCTGTCAAGTTTAATATGATTTAATATTCTTTGTAGTTTTCTATAATCCTATCACTGTAGATGCTTACTCATTCATATTCACATATAACATTCCGTATATAACCCATCTGATCATATCTCTCCACATTCACTTGTAACATCTATATCTTTAACTTATATCTTCACAGACTTTGTATCATCATATCTTATGCAGCATATACCTATCATATCTATGACATATCTCTCACATTTCATACTCGTGATGTTTTACTCAGACTTATTAGGATCATTCTATCTCTCTTAGAGTACGTAATGTAGACTTTCCTTTGATGTCATATTCTTTCTTATCTATGCTCCTTTACATATCGATCTACATATATTTCTATTTCTTTGTCTATATCTACATCCCTTTCTTAATATAATTCATTTAACTTTAACCAAGCCACATTAGTACACTCGTACAACAATTCAGTTTTCAAACAAGATATGAGTTCACCAAAATGTGTCATTGGGAGATGAGGGTTAGATTCCGCACTCAATGAGCTTTCCAGAGTCCAGAATGTCTGTAATGGAGTCCTAACGTATGAAGTATGCAAGTTGCAAGCCGTGAAGAAACTACAACTGGTAAAAGGATCAAGCAGGCATCAAAGAAGAAGAATAACGTCATTCCTTTTCGTGGATCTTAACTTTACGACACTCAAGTCTTTGTACTACTTGAAGCTAAGGTGCTAAGGGTTCTTCTCCAATTGGAATCACCCAAATCGGAGTACCGAAACTCCGAGTTATGTTCAAACGAACTCTGACGCCACTCTATGATCAAAACTGATGCAGAATCGCTTGCACATACCACTTGGAAAGGAATTTTACTTCACCTGTAG
The DNA here is from genome assembly GCA_016808115.1 of Tetrastigma voinierianum. NCBI lineage: Eukaryota > Viridiplantae > Streptophyta > Magnoliopsida > Vitales > Vitaceae > Tetrastigma > Tetrastigma voinierianum. Next base: position 111,512 of record JAEQBH010009283.1, read on the forward strand.
TCCGACCTGACACGCCATTTCGAACGCTTCGTCTCTCCTTGAAGTCTAGTTTAATTAGCCACTTGATCTCAACGATATAAAGAGCAAGTTATGGCTAAAATACGAACACCGGGTCAAAACAGAGCAGGTGTACTCGTACTGCTCCGCACTGCACTCAAGACAGTGCTCTACTCGAGGGCTATATCGCACAGTCCAAAGGTACTGCACAGTCTCCAAAATGCCTGTAATGTGTGTTTTTCTTCCATTTTTCCATATGTCGATACCCAAATCAACTCACTTATATACACGCTAAGACCATCAAATTCATCTTATAATCTCAATTTTTCTCAATTCATCTTTCATTACACATCTTTCTTTCAAAACTTTTCCATGAATTTATCTCAAACTATTCTAATATGGGTCATAAACTCCATACTCAAACCAAACATGATGATTAGTTAGGCTTTGCTCTAAACCCTAACTCAATTACTCTCACTAAACCATGAATCCAACTCTCAAAGGGAGGATTCCATACTTATTTTAACCAAGCTAGAGTTTTTCAACCCAATTTCATTCAAACTTAGAATTAAGATCAATTCCTATCTAAACCCTAGGTTTGGAACTCATAAACTTTTATAGAATTCCATACAAAACCATAAGATCCTTACTTTCCATGTAATATCCATACCAAAAATCATAGAATCCATACCTTTTTGACTCCTCCATCTTCTTCTCTTCCTCTTCCTCTTCCTCTTCTTCTCTCTTTTCCTCTTCCCCTCTCTCTCTCTACGGTTTGGTCTCTCAAAATGAGAGACCAATTGTTCTTATCCATGTTTTGTTAAGGCCATGTTTGGCCTTTGCATTTTTCAACACTTTTCTCATTTTTGCACTTAAGCCCTTCCATTCTTTATTATTTCTATTCCATCTTTTCTCTAATTGCCTTGAATCCCATAACTTCTTCTATTTACATTTATTTTAAACATTTATATATTAACCCCTAATCTTCTCAAATTCCATAATTACATATAATCTTATTGATTTATGCCTTTATGTCCTCATGGCAAATATCACTTAATTCCTTGTCTCATTATTCATTTCTTGGTGCCTTATTATTTTCCTAGAATTCCTATTTACTTATAATATACTCCAACAAGTTCAAAACTACTAGTGGTGATATTTCGGGATTACAGACTTAATTGTTCTTTTCATGAGCTGCGTCGAAGTTACCCGACATCCACGACATTCTCGCAGTCGACGGCCAGTTAATCCGAATCCCTTATTTTGGAATAAGATTTTGACTCTTCCTAAATCCTAATGAAGATAAACTGAAAGTGTTGAGCGATGTCAGATTGGTGATTCGCGCGATAGCCAAAGCGAGGCGTGGCGACATTCGGGGATGAATCAAATCCCACTGATCGTATATACTTTTCGTTCCAACCATCTAAACACAAATAAATACCGCATTATGACGATGAAAACTAAATCGTCGTATTAAGTCAACACAATTACCTGTCGCACCAAGACGACGACAACTATACGCGCACGGAGGCAACGACAATCACATGTGCACCAAGATGATGACTAAATCGTGAAAAAACATATAAAAACTTAGATATGTATAGAAGAACCACTTTATTGAGAAAAAAATTTAAAAAATGTGTAAAACAATGATTTAAAGCCAAGAATAACAAACAAACCACCCCTCCTTATTTAAAGAAAAGGGTTGAGAGAAATGGAGATTAGGATTTTATAATCAACAAGAGAATATATATATATATATATATACCATACACATACTATTAGAACGGATATCCGAAAAAACCCAAACCATTACCATCCCTAATTGAAAATGTGTCTTCCTTTAAAGTTATCATATTAATATTTTTCATTAGAACCATTTCATGTGATGTGCTAAAAATATTATATTTTACATTTTTAATTTTAAAAATATAGACAAATAATTTTATTAATAATTAAAAATAAGATATCATTAAATGATCTTCAAGGGGTTTTTCCCTATAATCTTTTAGAGGTGTCATTGAGTGCATTCTACATTTCTACTATCAATGTGAAATCTCATTTACAATGGCATGATTTTTTTGCTCAAATTTTAATCCTTATTTATATTCTTTAATCAAATTTCAAGTTACTTAATTGGTAGTTTGAAATAATGCATCTATCCTTTAAACCTTTCTCCATGAAGAAGATATCTATAGTTTTGAATGAATTTAAAAGAGTTATCTATATTATAATTCATTTGAAGGTTTTCAAAGTATTTATTTGAACTTTTTTCTATCAAATTAAAATCATTTTATTTGACAATCTATTGCTAAAAATAAATGACCGAACTTTTTATGATACTGAATTTTAATGTGACTCGTTTTAAAACTTCAAAATTTTAGTTTGATACCTTAACATAGTTTTTGAGGCCTAACTTAGATTGTAAAGGGATAAGGACGATTTGTAAGAGATTCCAAATTGGTTCTAATTGGTGATAAAAAAAATTTACCTATTTGAAAGTGAAAGAAAAAGTATCACTCATTTTATAGTTGTTCTTCAAACAAGTTATTTGTAATGTTTTAAAATCGATGCGTTACTTAACCTAAAAGCTTATTTGATTCACTCGCGCTCACTGACAACCAACAATCAACCATGGTCTAATCGGGCAACATCATAAATGCACTTACAATTTATTAAAAATAAAAATATTTTTAAAATTAGAAATATATATTATTATAAATTAATGATATTTATTTTATTATCTAGCAGAAATATATTAATATTTTAAATTTTATTAAATAAGATATGAATAGTGTTTAAATGATAGAATATATTGAAGTCTAAGAAAATGTATTGTATAAATATATGGAAATACAAATAATAGTAATATATTATTCAAATTTTCACAATAAATATTTATGAAACAAGTAATATTTTTTCTCAAACCTTCACAAGAGCATGCAAAGAATGTGGAGACACGTGCCTGAGGACTAGAATTTTGAATGCGTCTAAGAATTGAGGGGTCAAATTGAACCGCTCAATTACCATGCATATTGTCAAGTTTGGTGGTTTAATCGGCCATTTGGTCTATTTATCACCCATTCAAGGATAAAATGGTTTCAAACTGAGAATTGGACTAGAATTCTAATTGGTCAGCGGCTTTAATCCACGATCAAGTCCAGCTTTAAAACATCGATTATTTGTTATCTATTATATAATAATGAAGATTATGTATGCAAAAATCTATAACAAGACTTTTAGTTCAAGTAGTTAAGAACTTAGATTGATATAGGAAATGGGGGTTTTAGGATTCAGTTTTAGCGGAGATAAATTTATGATGTAATATAATTACAATACTATAATGTAATGTAAAGTAAATAGGATATAAAAAAATTTACGTAAAGAAAATTGACCTTAAATACCATTAACAAATCCATTCCATTGTGTTACATGTTCTCGTTCCAAATATTGTATAATGACTCACCTTTGAAAAACTATGATTAGTCAAGTCTTTTACAAATTCAACATAATAAGAGCAAAAGAGTTTAAGTATGTTTCATGTCTAAATGATAATTATATAAAGCTTCAATTAAGAAATTTTAATTTCGAATGTAATAGGTCAAATGATGAAATTGTAGAAATAGGAATCTCAAAATTTCCAAGAAATCAATAGATGTGTGCTTAGATTGGCCCACCTAGAGTAAAATGAGAGGGTCCCCAAAATTAGAAGTTTGATATATTGGCTTATTCGATGAATCAATGTGGATTCATAACCCAATTCTAATGATACATTTTTTTTGAAAAAGCAATTATGATACTTTGAATAAGCATTTCACACATTAGCAAATTGGACCAATTAGTTAATCTTTCCAATGCTTAAACCTGATCGTCGCTTCTATTCGAATTTGGCTTCTGACCATCGACGGATTGGCCGGTCCGATCAATCTACCATCGACGGTTACTGAACCGGTCCGATTCAATGCAAAAACCGCTTGATCGAATCCTGGCTGCTGAACTAGTGAACCTGGTCGACCTACAGCCTCTATAATTTTTTTTTTTTTTTGTTGTTTTTCTGCTAAAAATCGTCGTTTACTTAATCAGAAAGCTCTGTAGCTGAAGACTTCAGAACTAAAAAAATTCAATTAAATACAGCAGAAAATTTTAGCAGATTCCTCGAACATTAAATAAGTTTACAAAAGAACCACTCTTACCACTCATTATTATCATGATTATTTTAGATATTAACAAAATTATATATTTATATAAATAAGTTTATTCTATTTTTAATATGTTTTCATATTTAAACATTATACATATTTTTAAAATAAATTTTGTAAAATACTTATTTATATAAAATAATAAATAATATCTTAAATATTATTAATTATATATTTTAAAATATAAATAATATATTTATTACGCCACCGGTTCAACTGCTCACCACCAATCCGACTGGGCTGAATCGCAACCTAACTTTTCCGATTCCGCCTCACTCTGCCTCACTTTAAAAGACAATCTTCCTAATGATATGGAGCACTTTTTGCCATTCCAATGTTGAAGCCACTTAATCTGATGCGTAAGCCCTTCTTCCTTATTTCTTGCTCCATAAATGCTATATATATCTTTACATTTTCTCATGTTACAAAACCAATTTGAATGAGAATGAAGTGTTCCTTGGGTGCATTCCATTACATAGATACATAGGTCCTTCCCATTCCATTTTTGGCTTGATAATTGTGGTTATCTGGTTCCAGTAAAACCTTCAATGACCTTGAGGGGATTCAAGTCGATGACTGACTATTAGACATCTCGCCTCAATGCATTGTACCAATTGAGCAACCCTTCAGAATATAGGTCCTTCCCATTTCATTAAAAAAGAAATCGAGGAAGCTAAAATTTGTTTAATTTATATTTTTCTTTGGATCTTCATCATATATATATATATATATATATATATATATATATATATATGAAAGTAGGAAGGACTCTTCGCTTGAAAGATTTGAAGACAAAATTATTTAGTAGGTGATGACCACCATTGATTTACGTTAACTCCTAATGCTGATTTAGAGATTTTGTTGGGCTCTTATACTTTGTTGGGTGGAAGCTGGAATCTTAGTGAAACTTAAACATAATGGAGATTTAATTAAAGGCTTATTGACCAATAAAATCCTGAACTTATGAGTTTTTTCCCATTTTATCATAAACTTTAAAAATAGACAAAACAAACCACGTACTTTGGACTTCTTTCCTGATTTATCATCCGTTAGGAAAATGGTGTTAAGTGCCACGTTGTATGCTGATGTGGTGGATGGGTGTGCTGGCGTGGAGACATTTTAATGATGTGCCACCATCAGCAAAATTTTTGAACAAAAACGACGCGTTTCAATGGGAAACAAGAATGTCTTTCTATTTTAATTAAAGGCTTATTGACCAATAAAACCCTGAACTTATGGGTTTTTTCCCATTTTATCATAAACTTTAAAATAGACAAAAACAAATCATATACTTTGACTTCTTCCTTGATTTATCATCCATTAGGAAAATGATGCTTATGCCATATCAGGCGTTGATGGCGTGGACAAGTGTGTCGCACGTGGAGACATTTTAATAACGTGGCACCATCAGCAAAATTTTTGAACAAGAACGATGCGTTTCAGTGGGAAATGACATTGTTCTTATCTTTCTTTCCGCCACCGCCCCCTCCCCCCTCAACCTCGGCACATTTATTTTTTCATTCTCAAACTCGTTCCATTTAGTACCAAATGCATGTACTAGGATAAAGTCAGCGCTGATAAAATTCCCAAACCCGTCACATTTGATTGCTTCTATTTTTTATTTTTATTAAAATATTTAATTATTATTATTTATATTAAAGTATAAAATAAAATAATAATAAAATAATTTTAAAATATAACAGGGGCGGGAATAACAATACTTGAACTCGTCTCGGGTTTGAGAAAATAAATCTGAACTCGCTAAAAACCCGATTACAATCAAATCAAACACGTCCCATTAAGAATGTTAGTGGAACCCTAAATAACCCGCCTGTCATTATCCTTACTTCCTTCACTACCCAATATTAAAACAAACAACTTAATACTCAATGCTATTGTGCACTATTCAACATTAAGCTCAAAAATTTATATTCAAGACAAGAAAAAACAAACGCCACCTAAGTCATTACACGTAAGTGGTCCCAAGAATGGAGCTACAACACATGCTGCCAATACTTCAAAGAATAGGAAAAGTGATAAAGGCTGTCTTGCTTTTTTTGATGCTTTTGTCTTTTGATGACTACCATATTTTGATGACTTCCATATGATAGTGCAATCAATGTGAGGAAGTCACTCAGTTATTAGTGGACAAAGTCTTTAACTTATTTTGATTAGTTGTGCAATGGTATATTGTATTATTGAATCCTTTAAATATGATGTTTGTACTAATACTTTATCCCATATTGTGTTGATTTGTTGTAATGTTGTTTAGCTTTTATGTCACATGGTTAAGGCACACATTGTACACGATTTATCAGACAAAACATAAAAGGTAGAAGGTAGAGAAGATCGAATATTAGCACATCAAAATCCAACCCCACACAACTCAAAGTAAATTCCCCACCCAACTATCTATCCTACTAAAAGTAAATTCCCAACCCAACTATTCTACCTCCAAGTAAATTCCCCACTAACAATCTTATGGCAACATCAATGTGCAAGATAACTACCAATCCTACCCACAAAACTTTCCAACATAACTGCCAAAAACACACACTTCCAAATTATTTAGGTAACAATACATCAAAATTCCAATGCTATCACATGATGTCAATTTGTTTAATTATCAATCTGCAAGTATGCAACCAATATAAATTATGTATGTAACTCGCTTTTTGGTAAATGTACTTTTGGCAAATGTGGTGCGCTTGATAATAATTTGTGTGAGGTCTCAATGGAACAATTTGTAAGGCAAGGACAAGGCCACTTCTTGTAATGCTAGAAGACATCATAACATACCTCATGGAAAGGATGTTTAAGAAGTTAGCACTGATGAATGATTCAAATGATGTATTATGCCCAAGAGTAAGGAAGAAATTGGAGAAATTGAAGGTTAAGTCCTCAAACAGCCACTGCAAACCTACAACTTCCAATAAATTTCAAGTATCTAATGGTGATGATGTTTACTCAATAGACATAAATGCAAGATCATGTAACTGCAATGCATGGGATCTCACTAGCATTCCATGTAAACATGTTATTACTAGCATTGGCTACATGAGGGAAGATTGAAAGGATTATGTTGATGATGTCTTTAAGAAATGGGCACACATAGATCTACTATAATAGGTTTGCTACCATTGAATATCTCAATGTGTCCTAAGAGTGAACGGATCCTATTTAAACCTCATCCTTTACAAGATAATGCCAGAAGACCTAAAAAAAAATGTATGAAAGATGTTGATTTATGAACCAAGAATAGCAAATAGATATAAGTTTTCAAGAAAAGGTGTGAGGATGCAATGCAACAAGTGTTATTAGTATGGCCATAATACAAGGAAAGGTAAAAATAATTTACATTATTATATGTTATTAGTTTTATAATTGCAATTCTAATACATTTGCATCAATAACTTTGTAGAGAAAAAGTGGGAGGCTTAGAAAGTATCCTAAACAGTTGATTGATAAATCTACTCCTTCAACATATAAGGTAAGGTAATAATCCGATCTTAAAATAAGTTGATAGTTTGTGATTACTCTAATTAATTTCATGTTGTTTTTCTAGCGCAAGAGGAAATCTAAAGAAGTCACAAGTCACAACACAGATAAGATCTATCAACTTCAACCGCCAATCAAATTCCCTAGATTTATCAAATTTCTAGCCTCACTTAACATTAACTCGCAATACAAACTGCCAAGAACAAGAAGGCAAGAGGGAAAGAGCTTCGCACTGACACTTCCATCAACTCCACAAATCCATTAACATCCCAATCTCAATCAACTCGAACTAACTCAGATGCAAGGCTTGAACCCCGCAACACAACCACAAATAACATGTGAAGGTAGAGTGCAAGGAGCCAAACTAAAGTCAATTAACCTATTGGAAAGGAGTGCAAATCAAGGTGGAATCTTTATGATGAAGCTAGCAAGAAATATTTATTCTAAGGTATAACTATGACCTACTGCTTATGTCTTTATTTATTTTTCCGATTACATGATGCTTATTAATTTATTGTTTATGGATGTAGATGTCTACTTCTCAAAATGTGTACTATAAAGAAGACAAACCATCCGAAATCCACAACTAAAGGATCTAGCAAAGGCAAAGGCCATCATTCATCAAGTAGCCACATCATTCCCAAAGTGATGTCAATGTTCAAACTAGAAAAAGTAAGAGACTAAAGGGATGTTTGTTTTTTGACTTTGTCGAAGCTAACAGTTTTTCACAAAAGATTCAAAGATTCACTATTATTACTTTTAAAATTTTTCACACTGACTATGAATTTCTAAAAAGTTATGAATAAAAAGGAAAATATTTTGTTTATTCCTATTCGTAAAAGTTATTTACCAAACAAAAAACTCACCATCAAGCCAACAAGGAGGAGGGCTGGGCAACACTCACCGTTAGGGATGACAACTGGGAGGTGTTCGAGACAGGCGGCTCCATTCAACCCCGGGTCCGCTTTATTTTTTCACTCGAACTCCGTCCCATTTAAAAATTAAACAAGACAGTAAGGGCGGGTGTTTAAGCGGATGGGAAAATTCTCAAACCCGCCTGCTTACATTTGATTTTTGTTTTTATTTTTATTTTTATTTTATTAAAACATTTTAATTATTATTATTGTTTATATTAAAGTACAAAAATAAAATAAAATTGAAGTATAAAATAAAAAATAAAAATAAAATATTTTAAAATATAACTACAAAATAACACACTAACTCGCCTCTGGGTTTAAGAAAATAAATCGAACCCGCTTAAAAACACGACATAGCCAAATCAATCCCCGTTCCTATTAAGAGCAAGAACCCCACTAACTCTGCCTCAAGCATTTCATCCCTACTCATTATCCAATGTTAAAACAAAACAACCGACATTTGTCTATTGCGCACTATTTAGCAGCTAAGCTCGTAAAAATTTCTATTCAACATTAAGTAAAAACAAACGCCACCTAAGTGTGTCACATGCTGCAAATGGTCCCAAGAATGGAGCTACAACACATGCTGTCAATACTTCAAAGAATAGGAAAAAGTGATAAAGGTTGTCTTGCTTTTTTTGATGTTTTTGTCTTTTGATGACTGCCATATTTTGATGACTGTCATATGATGTGCAATCAATGTGAGGAAGTCAAATTGGCTTATTAGTGTGGACAAAGTCTTTAACTTATTTTGATTAGTCAGCATAGTATATTGTATTATTTGAACTAAATATATGATGTTTATCAGGACCAATACTTTGTCCCATATTGTGTTGATTTGTTGTAATGTTGTTTAGTTTTTATGTCACATGGTTAAAGCACATTGTAAGGCATTTATCGACAAACATAAAAAGGTAGAAGGTAAAGGTAAAGATTGAATATTAGCATATCAAAATCATCCCATACAATTCAAAGTAAATTCCCAATCTAACTATCTATCATAATTAAAGTAAATTCTAAACCCAACTATCCTACTCCAAGTAAATTCCCCACCTAACAATCTTATTAAGAACATCAATGCGCTTATAACTACCAATCCCACCCACCAAACCCAAGCAACATAATTGCCAAAAACACACAACAAAAACACACACTTCCAAATCATTTCATTATATTCTCATTCATAAACTCTCTCCCATCGTTTCTAATTGCAACATTCCCACATCAGTCCACAATTTCTTAATTTCCTTCTTCAGTGCTTTCCTCTTTGATTCTTCTTCCTCCAACAAATTCAAGTATTCATTTACTTGAACCTCTAAAACCTCACACTTGGTTTTCAACCCCTCAACGACCAATTTAACATCTTGCCCATATGTTGTCATTTTGAACCAAATCCAACCATTTGAAAAACCCACAATCCTTTCCTTTCACTTGTCAATAGGGAATATTTGGACACCTCTTCCCCTCGGGTAAGCCGTATTGGATTCACACAAATTTGTATGGAATCCCATGCCCGTGAAGAGTGGCCCTCCCTCCCACACGTAAAACCCTAGATGCTTCAAAACTCTAATACCTAAATGATGCGTACATTTCGATGTTTTTTTTTTCTTTTGTTAGGCTAGATCGAAGAGGATTAAAAGGAGAAGGGTTAGGGTTTAATCATGGTTAGGTTAGGCTTAGGCTGGATCCGAAAGAGGAGTTAAGAGAAAGAGAAGAGAAGAGAAAGATGAAAGAGAAGAAGGTGAGAATGAAATTAGAGAGATCTTTTAATTCTTTAGGGGAAAAAGAAAACGGAGTTCGTCGTTTCCACCGAAACGTGTCGCTCTTATTCAAAATTTTGCCGATGGTGCCACGTCGTTAAAATGTCTCCATGTCAGCATACTCGTCCACCACATCAACATATAGTGTGACATTTAACACCATTTTCCTAATTGATGATAAATCGGGGAAGAAGTCCAAAGTACATGGTTTGTTTTGTCTATTTTTAAACTTTATGATAAAATAGGAAAAAACACATAAGTTCATGATTTTATTGGTCAATAACCCTTAATTAAATGAACAACACCAATATTTATGTGGAAAAACATCCTAAATGTGAGGAGTAAATAAAAACAACGGGACCTCATTCAACAATATAACTTCACTAATTTTGAAGAGTATAAAAATTGTCTCAATAACAAAAGGAGACAAATCAACCAAATTAGTTCCTTTCAAACCCACGATTAAAGGAACTACGCAAATAAGGGCAATACAATTATTGTGAAAATTACCACACCCTGTTTAAGCAACAAAATCTAATCTCCACCATTTAGGCTTTAGATAAATACCTCATCTATCTATCACATATTCAAAATCCAGAATGACCAAACAGTACAATTGTAAAATAACAAACACAGTGACTGTTCAAACAGAACAGTAACAGTGTACCGATTCTGTTTCTGAGTTGAATAATTCCTTCCTTCCTCAAGTCACAAATCACAATTTTCATCATTCAAAATCTAAAATAAACTTCTTATATAACACATTCAAAATTCAGAACAATCCAACGGTTAAATAAGGTGAAAGGGAGCTTACACGGAAATTGCTCAAAACTAGAACCGATTCAGTAACATACTGATTCAACTGTGTGTAGCTTGCAACTGAAACATCCAAACACCATCTCCACCGTTCAAATTTAAGATCCACGAGTTATGAACCTGCTGACAATACCCATAGATACAAAAGAACCCTTCTCTTCCCTTCGCTTCTCTCTTCTTCTTTCCCAAAATTTTCTTCTCTCCCAAACACCCACCGGTTGCCCTCAAAAAACCACAATAGCTAGAAACCTAGCGAACCTAGACAATGGGCCAAAATAGGCTTAAAATGGGGAAATTGTTGTGCCTTATAAATGCGTATGGTTTGACTCCCTCCACTTGAGAGGGAACCAACCTAACAGATTTGTAGAAAATCTCAACTATCTCTTATAGATCAATTACTTGGTTTCATTAGATATATGCACTAAAAACAGAGAACTGAATTTTTAAAAATAATTGTTTGCTAACTAGATCGATTTGCAATTAGATCCAAATGTAATTTCATTTTATTAAGGAAATTAAGGCAATATAATAACACCCCATTTGTAGCAATATATTAAGGACTTGGTTATTAGTCTAAGTAAAAAAAAAAAATCCTTTAATTGGATCATACAGAGGGAAGGTTCCGTTTATTTTGCTAACTCTACTAGTCTTTCATGTCTCTTTCACACAAGCAGCAATTATGTTCCCAAACACAACAAAATTCCAGGATTTCCGAATACAAGACATTATGAGCAACAATCCTATAATATTGACATTGATCTATGAAGCCCACAAATCACATTTCTTTTTTTTTCTATTTACTTATTCCTATATTCCTTCCTCCAACAACCTATAAAGGAACCTTTAAAATCTTTAAAACCTTCATCCAAATAAGGTATTTTGCTAACTGAATCAAATATAGAAGGATTAGTTTACACCTAACTTTATAAGGGTCTTCAAAACCTGCTTCCAAATCTCTACCAATGAAACTGAATAGAAAAGCATAGCCCAGAAGTCATGAACTTGCGATATGAATCTCGGCACTTGATTTCAGCGATGATGTGGGAATTACACAAAGAATTCGATTAATAAAAACCCAAGGATTCTATAACAGTTCCAACTCAATGCAAACCATTTGAGAATGTACATTGAAATATTGCTTTGTTAGAGCAAATTCATTAATATATATGGTAGGTGCAACATCAACTCCAAACTGTTTTGAGTGAAACATTATAAGCTAAAAATAGATAACAACCTTATTCTTTCTTCATTGGAGACTGCAGTGGACCTCACCAAGGAAAGCTCATGGGAAGAGGGGAGCCCTCGTATGGTGGAGAAACATAGGCAGGTCCAAGGAAGCGCTTGCAATGGCCTTTTCTTCTTCAACAACCTTTTCTAAATCCATTAATGTTTCCTGCACACAAAATGTTTCAGTTTAGAAGGTTGAGTATGTTTTTAATTTAACATGCATGATGCAACCAGCATAGTCTCTAAAGGCTATAAGTTTTCTTTACTATTAAATTTGGAATTCAGAAAACCAGGTTCCTTCTCTCAGTTTAATTTTCCATTTGATTGCCAAGAATAACACAGAAAAACAAATGAAAACTTAGAATTGTATGGAAACTTGGAGCTGCTTGTTCTAGGTTTCCAAGCATTCTTTTCTTTTCCTACACTTTCCCGGCCACTTTTTCCCCACCCCCTTTCCTAAAGCTTTGAGGAGGCATACAAATAAGAAAATGCCTGGATATGATGGTAGCTTGGTAGACAAGATTTCTATAAACTCCCAACTTGTTTGTCGTCTTTTGGTTTGAAATTTGTAGCATCTGGTTTTTTCCTCATTACCTTGTGATTCAATCCTCGGATAAAAGCAACCAATGATAGTTGCATGTGCTGATCAGCTATATGGTGATTATTGCCATCAATGATCCATGGTTTCTGCAAAAAGAGAGACAAAAAAGATATCTATTAATAATATTGAATTGATTACGTAGAGTCAAAGCTAAGAAAGTGGCTATTCATAGTTAATGGCACAAGAACTATCAAATACACTCATTCTGATTGCTGCAACAAAGATAAAACAAGATTCTTGTGGGTGCCATTTGCTGCTTTAAAGAATAAAAAGTTCATAGTTAAAGTAAACAGATTGTGGATTAAATACTTACAATTTTTCTTCTCTAGCAGTGCAGGCAGGGTGACCTCTTCCTACACCAACCAAAACCTTGAAGATTCCACCATGCTGAGTTTGGCCCAACCAAAATAAAGTCCCAAATTGACTAGGAAAAGCAGATGGTTCATCATCTGCTTTTATTTTGTTTTTATTTTTCATTGAAACAGAACAAAAAAATTAGAATCAAATACCAAAGGTGCACATGGAAACAGTAAGCCCCTGTATTAAATTGCCAAATTGGCATAAAGTGCTTATAACACTCTATTCATGAGCATCAGATTCTTCAGGTTTCCAATCACAGAGCAGCACTACTCTAAGGAGTGGGGAGTTCTAGAGTCCAGTTAAAAGATGGTAATCTGTCATTTAAAGATCAAAATTGCATCATTGTTGTTTGATGTGGTGATCTATGATGTGAACCTCTGAATTGCTGATATTCTTAGTATAATTCTCTAAAATAATTAACATATAAGAAAATAAATAATATAATGGACCTTCAGCTTCAGACAAAAACCCATTGCTAAATAGACCACTTGCATAGATGGGTTCAATTGACAATGCACTATCTACCCCTGTGAAAATTAAGTTGAACTCAATCATTTAATTGAGGGAAGCAGAGCCTATGCATGCAAAAGTCAATTAGGTTTGCAGAGATACTTACAATCTTCAAATGGTGGAAGATCCCAAAGCTCAGGCTCAAATTCTAGAAGTGAATGAAGCACAGAATTGGCATGGTGTTATTAATCAGCTTCACTGTGAAGGAACAGCCACCACTCTTCATTCCAGCAGCATTTGCTGCCTAACACCAACTCCTGTCCAAACATGCCAAAGACAACTTATAGAACAGACATGAATTTCAATGTGCTGTTTTGATAAAAATCTCTAAACCATTCAAAACTGCGAACGGGTTTCAGGTAGCGGATCTATGGTGCAACAAACATTGTTTAACAATCAATTACTTTGTAATTATAGTGTTAGTATTCTAAATCTACCCTTGTTAAAAAGAAAGGCATTGTTAACGGATGACGTACTTCAACAATGTCAAACATTCATATAAGCAATTGTCTTCAAACTTCAACATTTCAAATTCAACTCAAACAACCTCTTGCATAAAAGCCTAACGAGAGGTCGTGAGGATACGATATAATTTCCTATCAGCAGGCAAATGTATACTAGTTGATGGGTTCACAAGCTATTTTCCTCAGCATGTTTCTACACAAAATTAAGAAAAACTGGCATTGCAACTTGAGTGACCATATTTAGCTACTGATACAGAACTCCACCTGCATAGATCTCTAAACTGAAATCTGTCATCCAACACAAACAAACGGGGTCTACAGCTATGATCAGTCAGTTTAGTATTATTATCTAATTTCCAGAACTAAATTCCTGGCACTGCCTAGAGGTATTTGCTGAATGTCCTATGATCAACCCCAGTTACTTAGTGTTTGCTAATGACTTTTGTTTCATGTATACTGGATGGGAAAAAGCGGTCATAAGACTCGAGAAGTTAACTAGTATCCCATGATTTTTGATTTCTTCAACAGCGTCCTTCATCTTTGATCACTCTATTATTTAAAAATAGTGACCAATGCAATATCTACTATGTCACAGTCCCATGCAAAAACAGCCTCCTTTCCCAGCCAAAGTTGCAGCTCTAATACTTACAAGGAGTCTTCTATCACTAGACAGTGAGCTGCATCTACACCCATCTTCTTTGCAGCTTCCAGGAATCTGATTCCAATTAAAACTTCATGAGTCAGATAAAGAAAAAGGTCAGGACTCAGGAATAAAATTATTAGTTCAAAGTTAAGCCCTCCAAAAGTTGATATACTCTAAGTGCATTTTGGATAGCATTTGTAATAAGTCCATTTTGATCTCATAGCAACTAGAACAATTGTTATTTTTGCACATAGACGAAGATCTTTAGGATTTTATGAGAACATAAAGCTAGGTTTTTACTATATTTGCTGTGATGACTATTAAGCAATAAAATAGATAACGGGCCTTGAAAACTTACATATCTGGAGATGGTTTCCCTGACTTAACCTCATCACCTCCCAGAATTACTGAAAACTGTTCCTTCCAACCTAAACAAATAAAATAAGAAAAATTAAATGAAGAAATTAGAGAAGGTAAGAATAACAGACTTTTCAAGAACAAAACATATTAAAGGACAGGTCAATTTGTACCTTTGACAAAAAACTATATGAAACACTGTTTTCCCCATCAAACAATACAAAAAATCCATGTAATTGGACTAATGAGCACTCTTTATAATATCATTGATGAATACAGATTACCCATTTAAAAGGCACAAATTCAAGAAAGGCAAAGAGTCAACCTTGATGGTAAGAGATTTTTAAATCCACATTTGCCCTCTTGGAGTTTGAAGCAAGAGCAAATGGCATTCCATGCTTTTGGAGATGTTTCATAAGGCGATTAACACCAGGAAGCGGTTTCCTGCTTTAGGTCACCTAATGGAACAGTGACAAGAGTCAGAAAACATATACAAACTTGCAGATTGTATACTGAAGCATTTAACATTTACATTTTCAGATAGTAATCAATCCTTAGAGAGTGTTCCATATTTTGAAACCATGTCTAGATCTTCTCTAGAATTACCCTCAATTTTCGTTTTCCTGTTCTGCTTATGTTATCAAATAGCTGCACAAATTACTTACCTCTCCCTATATATGGGAGTGATTTCATCGATAAATTGTTCGGGTGTGAATGGAAGGTCATATTCCTTAATGACAGCAATTGCAGCCTCTAGCTGGGGTATCCCCAACCTCTTATCTTCCTTCTCCCTGTCTATAACCTTCCCATATTTCTCCAGAAATTCCTTCAAACCGTTCTTTGTAACTTCTCTGCACATTAATTAAAGAAACAAAACAATGATTTAGAAACTTATTTTTATTTTGTCAGGTCCCAAACAAGGAACAAAACTCAGCATTGACACGACATATGCTTCAGATTCTGAGGAACCAAACAAAGCCCAGAAAAGCAAAATACCTGTATCCAAATCCGGGTACTGTCCAATCAAAGATTAATAGCCACTACGAGCAGCTCCATTACCAGAGGCCCAACAGCCAATCCAGTGGCAGAGGAAGGTGGCAAGACGTATATATGGGTATAACAGAAATTGAATTCAAGAAAGAAGAGGGAGGTAAAGGCAGTACTTATAAAGAAGGCAGTACTTATAAAGAAGGCAAAGAGGGAATTTAACAAGGAACGATTCCAAACGGGAATCTATGTGATGTTTCAAGGTTCGTTAATAGACTAACCTATTATTATTATTATTATTATTATTATTATTATTATTATTATTAAAATTTCCCATTTAATAATTAAAAAAAAAAGATTTCCCATTTAATTTTTGTGTAATAAAATATTAAATAAATAAATAAAATTTAAGATGATTGGGTTAATTATAAGTGCTAATGATATTAGTGTGAAAAATAACAAGAAGTAATAGAGAAAAAGGAAGAAGTATAACAATATAAATCATTGTTTCGAAAAAAAGTAACAATATAAATGAGAGCGGTAGAGGCTACGAGAGCCAATGCAATTTGGTCACGTTACAGCAAGAGTACAAAAAGCCGCCCACTTTAGGGCGGAGAACCTATTTTCGCACTTAACCCGGCTGGCGGCTGCTGGCTCAAACAAACCACATAATTTTGTATCTCATCTATTTTATTGGAAAATTGCATTTTCAACCCCACAATTTTCACATTTTAAATATTTATCCGTACGCTGTAAAAATTTCAAACCAAACCACATCACATGTGCTACTGCAATATCCAAAGAAGCATGGTTTTTAAGACAAACTGGTCGTATTCCCTTGTGTAGGAGTTTGATTGATGTACTAATCCGGAAATGTAACATCATATCATAGGATAAGGAAAGCTTTTAGAAAAATCTTTATAACTATTCTTAGTCACATAAGAAAAAAGTTACGAAAGAGATTTTGTGTGTGTGGAGATTACATTAATATAATAAATTAAAATAAATTTTAGTTTAATTTTATAAAATAATTTAGTACTATTTTATACATATGAGTCTATGACATCATATTATTATATTCTTTAAAAATTGTTTATAAAAGTGATTCGAACTCCAAGACCTCTCTCATTTTCTTACGTTCATAGCTTTTTGTGAACTATTTGAGATAAGATTTATTACAAAAAAATTTAATACTTAAAATAAAAATTATGAATGAATTAAACATATAATATAACTGAAAATAAAAGTAATAAATATTAAGTTTCAATAAATACTGCATTAGAATTCATCATATATGCTGGAACGAATCATTAAATGTCATTTTGAGTGATTTGTGAAGTTATTTTCATACAATATTTTCATTAGAAATTAGTTCATTAAAAAATATTTATATGATACTTTTGGGTTTTAAGAATTTATTTATTTTTGAAAGAGCATCTACTATTAGAATAAGAATCGTTTCAAATGATATGATTTTTTTTTTTTTTTTGAAAACTTTCAAATGATATGATTTAAACATTTAGCTTTTGTAAGAAATATGTTTTCAAACATTAAGAACGTTGCTGATTGAAGGAGATATACCGTTGATATACACATAATTGAAGTGGGGAATTCCAATGTCGGTTAACGACCGCATACCCCATATCAGAAGAACAGGAATATGTTATATCACTGGGCATATCTATTTTCAAATTTCATCAGCTACATGGTTGGGATTGGGAACTTAATCCAATAATCACAATGCCAGAGTGGTGTTGTTCCTTCTCCAATTTGCTGCAAACCCTAACTTTATAGGGAAGAACAAAAACGTAACATCCTCACTTGTTGAAAGAATCAGCCAAACTTTTCGATTACTTATAATGAATGGGCCCTAAAGTTATAGATTTTTTTTTGAGAGCTTTTTTAACCCTTGATCTCACCCTTTTGTATCGCCATTATTTAAACGTAACGTTTATCATACGGAAGCAGTATACGATTAACTCTTAAAAATTTTAAATTTTAAGACCTTTTGAATCTTTCAAGTAAGATTATTTTCTTGAAAATTGTATCTAAAAGAGACTTTTTCTATAATAATGTATTATAATTATTTCTTCTAATAATTTTTATTTGTTTTAGGAAGTTATTTTTCAGAATTATTTACAAATATAAGAAGTAATTAAAATAATACATATTGAAGAAATATTCAAAATATAGATATATTCAAGAAAAAACGGTCGTCGAAACCAGCCTTAACAAAAAAAATGACATACAAAAATGTTTTAATATTAAATTATACATTTGATTATTTTATAAGGATTACAAAGAAAATATAATTGTTTTTAATATCTAAAATATTCGTTATTTATCTCATAATTTATTTCTATTTATATTTAATTACTTTTTTTTTAAAAGAAAACAATTTAAATTAACTTAATTAACTACTGTCTGTAATACAGAAATATATTGATACATAGGAATGACATGTATATGGCTTAGATGGATAATCTCTATCCCACACTGTTTGAAAACCTTAGCTAATTTTCCATCAACATCCAAACTATGATGGGAGATTTCAATCCAGAAAAGGCATTTGAGAGAGGTTAGGGCATCTTTAAATAAAATGAGGGTTTAAATACCCCTAAAGGTTGAGAAGAATTTTGTAAATACCTTGGCGAGGCAGGGAGAGGGTTAGGACAAAATCTGTTTCCGCCCTAAACCTGATTCGAGTTTTAAAAGATTCTATTAGAACCCGATTTCAAACTTCCCATACCCATCCCATTCTCGGTTTCTTAGTGCTTCTTGAAGAATTTTTTTAATGAATAAAGGTTATAAAGAATTATAAGATGAAAACCTTTAATTTTTTTTTGTTTGAATGCAGATGAAAACCTAAAATGTAAATTAACTTTATAAAATATTGATAGGCCAAGGCGTTCTACAAGGAGCTAGCTATAAGCCAAATCCTAAGTATTTGGGATGAGCTTGTATGTAAGAGATTGTTGCATGCAACGTAGGCAGGGGTCTTGCATGTGAAAAATAATAGAGGAGGAGCTGGGTCGTGCAGTTGAGAATTTTACGTGTGAATGGGTCTTTAGTTACAAATGGGTATGGTTTGCAAATTGGGTAGTGCAATTGAGAGTTTTATTTGCAGGGTCTTCAAAGTTAGGAATGGGTCTTCAGTTGAAGTTATGAGTTTATGTCACTCTTCTTAGGTTTGGCTTTACCTATATGTGCAGATGTTGTTTTACGGGTTTGTCCAGTTATTCAATTCTAGCTTCCATTCATTTCGGTTTGTTTGTGGTCTTGCTTAGTTAAGCAGTCACTAGTTGCTATTAAAAGGGAGAAAATCATTTGTTATCTAAAACTTGATGCACTTTCTCACCTGAAAAGAAGCTTATTCGTGTATTAATGGTGTTGGGACCTATCATTAGACAAACAGTTATTTATGGGAACCAATAAAGAGCCATTGAGTAAAATGGAAGATGGGCTACATTAGATGGAGTTTCTGCATACGATATGCTTCGTTAGATGGAGGAAAATCTCAATCGCCTCTCCGATGTCTTGCTGGAAAACCCGGGGAATCCCATCTTGGGTAGCATCACCAATTGAGAAGGCAATGACGGGGAACGGTTGGTGGTATCATCCAAAACGACAAAGCTTGAATTTCCTCGATTTTCAAGAGATGATCCGACGAAGTGGTTCAATCGTGTGAACCAATTTTTTGAGGTTCCAAACACTGCCTCAAAATTCTCTCAGCCTTTACTACTGGAAGGAGAGGCTAACCAATGGTGGCAGTGGATTCGCAGAACGTTCTAAGAAGAAGGACGAGTTCTCTCGTGGATGAATTTTGAAGACGAACTTTGGGCTCGTTTTGGGTCTTCAGAGTGCGAAGATTTTGATGAAGCCCTTTCGCAGATAAGGCAGGTGGGTTCTTTACATGATTACCAAAGGGAATTTGAGCGCTTGGGCAATCGAGTACAAGGGTGGACGCAAAGAGCTCTTATAGGAACTTTTATGAGCTGCTTAAGGCCGTACATCTCGGATGGTATACGGATGTTTAAGCCCCAGACATTAAAAGAAGTCATCAGTTTAGCAAGAATGAAGGATGATCAACTTGTTAGACAAAGGAGGCTTGGAAGGCTTGCACCACCAACGCGAGCTCCTCTAGCTTTTCCCCTTACTCAACGAGCAACACCACCAACCCCTCACGGCTTGTGTGACTCTCTCGAGGAAATGCAAGGAGACGAGCCCAAACTTATGTTTCAATTTAGAATGACCTGCTTTACTTATAGGACACAAATGTTAGACCACAGATACTCCTATCGGAAGGTTACGAGGATAACAAACACTGCCAGGTGATGATGTCTCTCAAGAACAATACTGAGAGAATCACGAAGGACCTCCTAGACCCGAAATTACACTACATTCACTAATGGGATGTACCGTGCCTAAAACCATGTGGATCGCTGCCATAATCTGTGCCCACTACGTCATTGTTTTAATCAATAGCGGATCAACTCTGGCCACCTCATTAGTGAGCTGTAAATCAATCCGATACGCCTACCGGTGGTGCCTACTGAAAGCTTCACAGTCCAAGTGGCTAATGGAGAAAATCTAAGATGCCAAGGAAGGTTTGAAGAGGTACAAATCGATTTGCAGGGCACTTTTTTTCTTTAACCCTTTATTCCTTACCTCTCAGTGGTCGGGATGTAGTTTCGAATTCAATGGCTTGAGTTACTTGGTTCTGTGGTGTGTGATTGGAGGAAGTTAACCATGGAATTCATGTGGAAAAACCAGACCAAGAAATTGGTAGGCATTGACGAGCAATATGTTCAAGTGGCATCAATAGAAGAGTTGACTAAAGAAATTCGTCCTAGCCATGCTCAATTTGCTCTATTCTCCTACAGGTTGCCCTTATGGAACCACAAGAACATATTCATTCAAGCATGTGAGAGATATTGCAGGAATTCTCAGATTTGTTCACAGAGCCCTCTAGCTTACCACCAACATGGGAGGTTGACCATGGCATTGCCCTTAAGGAGGGAATCGAACCACTCACGTTCAACCCACAGGCGCGCATTATCAAAAGAACGAGATCGAGAAGCAGGTCCAAGATATGTTGCAATCCGGGCTTGTGCAACCCAACACTAGCCCCTTCTCATCACCTGTATTATTAGTAAAAAAGAAAGACTGGAATTGGTGCTTTTGCACAGATTATCTTGCGCTCAATGCCGCAACCATTAAAGACCGATTTCCGATTCCCACTGTGGATGATATGTTGGATGAGCTCTACGATGCTTCTTATTTTACCAAGCTTGATTTACGGGCGGGATACCATCAGGTACGAGTTAAACCAAGTGATATCCATAAAACTGTTTTCCGAACACATAATGGACATTACGAATACTTGGTTATGCCACTCGGCTTATGAAATGTTGTGACGTCAACTCAAGATAGGTGTCATGAAGGTCACTCTTTTTTTAAACTTATAACCTTTACACTTACATATTCATATAATGTTGTAAACAATTAACTTGTATTACATTCGTAGCACGGGACACAAAATATAACAGATAAGTCTATATATGGAAATGTTTAACATTTACAATATTTACATTGGTTTACAAAATTTCATATACAAAAATAGACCTAAAGGTCTTCCAGTGGACACCTATTGATGTGTGGCCTTTGACTGCTGATGTGGATTGGCCCTGCTCTCTCGATTCTTCTCGCACCTACACTGGGACAACACCAAGTGTTCTTTACGCTTAGTGGGAATATGACTTCTATTAAGAGTCACCACACTTTTATACAACTACATATAACACATATAACATTTATAAATTCTATCATTTCTCATATATATATACTTTTCATAACCAGCTTTATTTCTTTACTATGTTCCATATACTCTTTCATGTCATCTTTGTACTTTTCTATACAAATGCATATAACACATATAACATTTCATGTATCTCTTATCATTTCTCATATATATATTTCTCTTTTCATGTAATCTTTGTACTTTTACTTTTGTTCTTGTAATCGTATAATTATCATCGCATAGCGTTGCTATGCTTCGCATATCATGTCGCTGTATTCTCTACACTTCCTTTGCATATACCATTTTCTTTTACGTTTACGCCCGCATAAACCTTGGCGATACAGTGAATACTATAATCCATGAGGGCCCGAAGGCGCTATATTCATCAGGAGGAACAAGGCATTCATGAGGGCCCGAAGGCGCTATAATCACTGTATGAAACAAATACCACGAAATTCAAGGCGCCGGTGGATATATTATACCCGAAGGTATCATCACCGCATTGCAGACAAAGGACCTATTCCATGAGGGCCTCGGAGGCGCCGCGGGTGACCCTTTCGCCACCGTGGATCCAAACGTGGATTCATGTCATCGACCCAAACGGGCCCCGATATCGAACTTGTATGCCGCAGACTTATTTTTCCCTACTGCGCGCCCATCATATCTATCCCTCTACCGTGCCCTGGGCCTTTTGCACAATCAATGTGTATTTTATGCTCGCATATATCTCATATTCCTCAATAATTATTGTCATTCGGTAATCATATGTGATATATATATACAATCATTTATTCATATCTTTGCATTTTTCATATCTCATTACATGCATAATTAAATATGCTTACCATGTATGCTTACGAGCTATTTATGAATTCATAATGGTACTTATAGTGCCTACTGTTTTTCGTGTTTTCTGGAGCTAATATGAGTTCCCATCTTATCAAGCTGTCTATTAATGGATTCTTGACTCAATGGCTTTTCCAGAGTCCAAGAACACCCGAATCGGAGTTCGATCGTAAGGAGATATGACCTTCTAAGCCGAGGTCATACGTAGGCAACCGACGAGCTAACCTTGATCGGACGAGTTGACCTGAAGTGACGAGCCTTATCTATCACCTCGGCCGGCATCTAATATTCTCCTCAGACATATGAATGTATTCCTTGACTCAATGGGCATTCCATAGAGTCCGGAAGAACACCAACCGGAAGTTCGAACGGCGAGATACGACCAAGTCGGAGGTCAGCGCGCGAATAGCCGACGAGCTGACTCGACCGACGCCACGTGACCGGGGTTGACGAATTTCAGTCTAACACCTCGCCTGACATCTAATATCTTCCTCAGCATATGGATGGATCTTTAATTTGGCGGCTTCATAGTTCCAAGAACACTCAAATCGGAGTTCAAACGGCGAGATATGATCTCTTCCGCCGAGGTCATAGCCGGGCCTGATGAGCTGACCCGAATCGTGATCAAGCGACGAAAGATCGCTTGATTTTAGCATCGCTGATCTACTCATCGCTGATTCCACCACCGTTGGACGACTACCGTTGACGATCACCGCTCGACGACCATCGCTTGACGATCACCGTTGGACTAATTCACCGCTTGATTCCACTCACCGTTGGACGACCACCGCTTGATCGACCACCGTTGGACGCATCATCGCTGGATTCACCACCGCTGGACGACCACGCTTTGACGATCACCGCTGGATGACCAACGCTGGATCGACCACCGCTTGATCGATCACCGTTGACTTAATTACTATTGACGAACATCGCTTGACTAATTTCTCTCCCATTTGACTGCTCGCAGTAAAGACCATAACTTGGTCTATAGGAGTCCGAATTCGAGAAATTAAATCCTTAACATCAAGTTCATTGATGTGGCTGTAATTTCACAGAAGGACTACTGCCAAATACTTCCTTTCTTTGTTTCTGACTAAAAAACTCCGTTCTAAGGTACGGTTAGTTGACCTCGAATCGATGAACTTAATTCAACTGTGTGATCTAAATGGATCGACTCGGTAAAAGGGCCATAACTTGGTCTACAGGAGGTCAAATCGAGAAATTGAAAGCCTAACATCAAGTTCATTGATGTGGATACAATTTTACTAGGAAGGACTCACTTCAAGATTCCTTATTTCTGACCTAAAACTTTCGTTCTAAGGTCAGGGCTAATGTGATATGATCGCATAATGTGGAATTTTCGGGTTCAACTTGCAACTAAACCCCCTTCTCAAACACATATTTAGAGCCTTAAAGATCTTTCTTAACTCAATCTCTACAAAGAAAATGAGCTTTAGAGTTCCTAAACCCAAACCATACACAAGATAGAGGGTTCTTAACCATGTATCTAAACTTTATAGTCCAAAACTGTACTTCCATACTCCATAGTTTCCATACAACCCAAAACTGATCTCATACCCATACCAAATTCCACACCAAATACCAAATTTAATTCCATACCACCCAAGACATGTATCCATATCTGTGATCTTCTTCTTCTTCTTCTTCTTCCTCTTCTCTCTTCTCTCTTCTCTCTGTCTCTGTATTTGTTTCCTTTCTCCAAGCACTAAAATAAGATATTTCTTTGGTCTTATCCTTATTCGATCTTATCCCCTTTATTTTACTTTGGTCTCAACTCTTCTACTATTTGCAAATCAATTTATGTTGTTTCTTTACAATAGCCTCTAATCTTCTTTATTATTTGTAATTTAACTTATGCATATTCCTGGGTTTCTTGTTTTTATCTTTATTTTATTCCGGAAAAAATATACTTTTACTTTTATTATACCCAAAACATGTTATAAAACTGTTAGGGTATAATTTGGGGTGTTACAAATGCACCTTCCACATTCCAAGCTATCATGAACTCCATCTTTCATCGTCATCTTAGAAAATTCATATTAGTTTTCTTTGATGATATTTGAGTCTATAGTCCAGATTGGGATCAACATTTAGTGCATGTATGCGCATCTTCTGAGATATTGAGGTGCCATTTAATTTTGTTAAAAGCAAATGTGCACTGACAAAGAAGAATTAGAGTACTGGGGCATACTCATCACTAGTCGTATGCTGAAGGCGGATAAAATAAAATCACAAGCATATAAATGCCTTGACCTATTAAAATTAAGAACGCGCGTGGTTTTTAGGTTTAACGGGGTATTACCGGAAGTTTGTCAATGTAAAACTCAAGAAAATTAGAAATTTTCGGGAAAATGACAAAATAATAAAAACAATAATAAATTGCCATAATGGCTCAGGAAAACTTAAAAAATTCTTTAGATTTCGGGTGATGAAATGGACTGCATCGTTAGATTTGTCTCGTGAAATCTAGTTACCAAGTCGAGTTTCGTCAGGTTCCGAGACAGTCGAAATTTCACGTTTTTCGAGGTATCGCGTGTCGGATGACACAAGGAGTGGTGCCACATGGCACCATAGGATAAGACGCTTACGGCAGCAATAGCCATGTGGTGTAGTAAGTAACACATGACACTTGGTTGAATGACTTATTTAGATCCATGTGTCAAATGGAGAGAAATAAAGGAAAAAATCAAAAAGAAAGAAGAAAGAAAAGAAAAGAAAAGAAAAGAAAAATGAAGGAAGAAAAGTTGTAAGTGGAAAAGTGGCCATTTTTTGCAGAAACGGACAAAGAAGCGTGAGGGAGGAGAGAGAGAAAAATTTGAGAAAGAGAGAGAAAGTAGAGTGAGAAGCTCTACCTTCTCTAAGATCTACTGAGATCTAGTCAGTTTCGCTTTCCATCTGAGCAAGAGGCAAGTTCATCTATCGACGAGGGCTTCGCTGTGAGGTATGAGATATATACGGCTTCGCCAAACTCCAAGAGGTAAGGGTTTTTCCTATTTGGGTTATTTCTAGCCTAAAGGCCATTTAATGGCTTGGGGTTTTCTTTGAGGACGTGAGAGGTCAGGAACTCAAACCCAATATTTTTGGATCGAGCGTAGGAATTTCGACTATTTTCGAAAGGGCCGGTCAATTTTCTCTCGACTGCTTTCTGACAATTTGGACAGATTTTCGGACTATTTTCGTGGCATCCGACCGATTTTCGGACTGCAGGTGTTGTTTATTATTTTTTTATATTTATGTAAGTTATTGAAAAAAATTTGAATAACATGTCGTCAGGTGAAAATCATGTTAATGTAGCTTTCTTTATATATTATACTGATATGGAATTTTATGATGGATGCAAATTATATGTAAAAATTATAATTATCCATGATCTATTATGTTGCATGTGGTACTCATTATGCATGTAACATGAC
The DNA here is from genome assembly GCA_016808115.1 of Tetrastigma voinierianum. Lineage (NCBI taxonomy): Eukaryota > Viridiplantae > Streptophyta > Magnoliopsida > Vitales > Vitaceae > Tetrastigma > Tetrastigma voinierianum. The sequence goes on from JAEQBH010009283.1 coordinate 137,931, forward strand.
ATAGTATGAAATGGCATATCTACATTTCATATATGCACAGGCATGCCATTTAGTCAAAAGGTAGGTGCATGTTATCTGCTATTTACCATTTCAGAATATGTGGTGAGCCTTTAAATGGGACAATGTCCAAAATTGAGACTCACGGTTGCATAACATTAAAATAAATAAATATACGTGTGTAGGGTGAAGCAAGATAGAGTAGATCCGCCTCCTCCAGGGTGAAAGACCTAAATTTTATTATTGGTTAGACATATGTATCTAGCGATGAAAGTTCGCGAAAGTGTCGGAATGCATGTGAAGCTTGCGGTGAGACCCCGAAAATTCGCTACCCACAAAAACACACGGGATTTGATAAATTAAAATGAATATTGGAAGGTTGTCCAATCGCTTGCTGTCAGGTGTGAAACACTAATGATTGATTTTTACACTTACGCCATTGGGTGCGAGGAGCTCGCCAGACTCAGCAGGGTATGAAGAGTTCTATCTCATTCATGACAATATTTGTTAGATTGCATTTCAGATGGAATGTGGTATGATGTATGAAAGACAGACAACAGATTTAAAGTGAGTAAATTCTTGTAAAAGAATTTACTACATGACGCTTCACCCCGTCAGGGGGACCCCTTTCGCACATGGAGTGTACAGGGGGACGACGCTCCGACGAGGCCGTGATTATGAAGGAGGCTGATGTGTGGCCTTGATATTACCTTTGTAAAAAGTATTTGGTATAAAACAATTGTAATTAAATTCTTTTAGGACTAGTGTCTAAATAGTCGGATATGTAATTATGGTAAGAGGGTCAGATCAAACCTTATGGACTATAATTAAGCATTTTATTTTCTCATATTTTAGATTTAAATGTGAATGAATGAGTCCCGTTAAAGGGATGTATATTGGGGATATGGATAGATGGACCCTGTGTAGTTATTACTACTTATATTGAGACCCTGGATGGGTTATGATTATATTGTTACAAAGGTTGTATGTTAGGTAGAGCTCCCCAAACAAAGGAGACTCTGCCCGATTTTTGTGAACATATGGATGCCTATAAATGGGACACAACAGTGTGGTATAAGGTCTCTCGAAATCCACAAGAATTATGCGGGTTGATTGGTTGTCAACGGATCCCTGGTTTTAGAGCCGCCAGCCTTGTATCAAAGCCAGTGCTACGAATTACCTAAAACTCAACACTTCGGGTACAAGCATCACAACTTAAAGTGTGAGAGCTTAGGTATACAAACATCTAGGACTCGATGGGCACGGAGTTAGATCATGCATCAATTGTGCATTTTGATGAATTAATGTGTGATATGTGTGATGAATTGCGTGAAATATTTTACATGTAGATTGTATATGGAACACTAGTGTTAGAAAATATAACCTTAGGGGTTCTGAAAACAACCGAACATGATATCAGAATTGAAAATGAATTGCATTAGTGTTTGGCATTTTGCACCACTAAGGAAAGGGTGATGAACGGTGTAATTCATGATGATAAAATATATTAGTGGTGGCATATGCACTACTAATTGAATAAAGAGAAAGAAATCTAAATTTGACATTTGACATGTGTAGATGGCAAATCAAGGACGAGGACGTAGAGGTTGTCCACGGGGCGATAGCCAACCATCGCCCGTTTTTTACCAGCAGGCCTTTATGGAGGCGATGAGCTTTACGTTTACCAGTTTTGCACAGGCTAGTGCAGCTAGGGGTCAAGGAGGGTCAAATAACCTCTAGAGGTTTAAGGCACACCAGACCTTGACATTCACTATGGTGGACTGGCGGTGGCCGATCATTGGTTCGGCTGTGTTGAGAGGATTTTGGAGGCTATGGAGATTACCTCAAATGCTACGAGGATCAAACTAGCCACGTTCCAACTAGAGGGTGAATCCCAAGTATGGTAGGATTGGGTCAAGACCTCGAGGGACTTAGAGGCAATGACTTGGGCAGAGTTCCATGAGTTCTTCATAAGCAAATATCTTCCGTTAATCGCTTAGACATGCAGTTGCCCGGAGTTCCTAGAGCTAAAGTAAAACAATGATGAAGTGATGGAGCACGTGGCTAAGTCTGGCGCAGTTACCCATTTTGTCGACGACATGTGGCCATGCATACATGGCCAAGGTGAGGAAGTTTGATGATGGTATGAAATTGTCCATCCAGGGAAAGATTGTAGGATTCCTCCTATAAGATATGGACTATATAGTCAGGACGACTATGGCCATAGAGAGAGATAGATGATGCGCGGAGCATCTGAGATGCGGGTGCTAGTGACAAGAGGAAGGAGGGTCAGCCTTCTTCTAGTTTGGGAAAGAAGCAGATGGCTTCTAGTTCATGAGGGTTTCCGTGACGTGGTCAGCAGCCTATCGTGGCCAAGGCCATACTGTGGCTCCTATTATGTCGCAGACCGATGACATGTTTCACCGCCATCATCCCGGGACATATGAAGCGGATTTGCAGAGGCAAGGATCCCAAGGTTTTGGGACAAGACATCCCGGGCCATCGTGGGGACGTGTGGCTGCACACAATATGTTCCTTCTACTCAAGTTCGGGCCGCAGGAACCAAGATAAATTCACAAGCACCTACTATTTCGCCAAATCCGCCATATGGGCTGTGGCAAGAGTTGAGGTCGAGGACAGTGGCTCAGCTAGACTTCGTGGACCCAGTGGGCTTTGTCTACGCTATGACACCACAGACCGAGCTTGTAGATCAGTATGATATACAGGGTACGTTTTTACTCTCACGCTTCTTGACATGAGTGTTGCTTAATTCGGATGCATCATATTCATATTTATTATTGCATCATGTGTGAAGGGTTTGGGCTTAGAGGAAACCTTCCTGAAAAGCCGCTAGGCGAATCTCCTCAGAACCAGGGTGAGCGTTGACTGATAGGCCTGGATCAGAGCTACAAAGATCTCAAGGATTCTACCATGGCGGACCTCCGTGTGATGGACATATCGATTTTGACGTCATTCTCCTGGCATGGATTGGCTGATCACACCTGCAGCTCACACACTGTTATAGGTAGAGGATTTCTCACATCACCCGGATCAGATTAGTGACTTTCAGGGGAGAAGAATGATGCTTTACCTTAGATCGTGCACTCCACTCCAAGTGATGAAAGTCATGGGTCACAGCAAGCCTTACCTTAGAGGATGAGGGGAGACAGGATCTTGGTCTACCTCGGGTGGTTTGCGAGTATGAGAATGTCTTTCCGGATGAGCTACCGGGATTACCTCCGCACAGGGATGTAGACTTTGTTATCGAAGAGCACCCGTACGTCGCCTTACAATTCGACTGCATTGACTATCGACAGTTGAACAAGGTTACGATCAAGAATCGATATCCATTACCGAGGATTGATGACTCGTTTGATCAGTTGAAAGGGGCGCGAGTCTACTCTAAGATAGACCTTCACATCGATTATCATCAGTTGAGAGTTAGGGAGTCTGCCATCCCTAAGATACCGCTTAAAGACACCTCGTGCATTTCAGCATTTTGAGTTCACAGTGATGCCTTTTGGATTGACGAATGCTCTAGTGGCATTCATGGATCTCATGCATAGGGTATTCCAACCCTATTTGGATCAGTTTGTTGTGGTCTTTGTTGACGACATCTTAATCTACTCCCAGTCTGAGGAGGAGCATGAGAATCATTCGGAGGATCGTTTCTGGCACTCGTGACCATCATGCCAAGTTCAAAGAATGTGAATTCGCTCACTGAGGTGAAATTTAGACATGTCGTGTCGGGGTTTCCAGTGTTAGTGGACCTTGATAAGTTATATAGGTCGTTATGAGTTGGGAGAGGTCGGTCGGGCCTTTCAAGATACGCACTGACGTTATAAGACAGTGATGCTCATCAAGATTTCTCCCGCCTAGCAAGATCGGCAGACTAGATTGACTCGGAAGGGGGTCAAGTTTGAGTGGGATGACCTGTGTGAGAAGATATTCCAGGAGTTGAAAAGGAGATTTACTTCAGCTCCTATTATGATAGTCTTAGAATAGGGACAGAGGTACACGATGTACTATGATGCCTCTAATGATGGATTAGGATGTGTCTTGATGCAGTCCGGGAGGGTTGTGGCTTATGGTTCCAGACAACTAAAGAATCATGAGCAGAATTACCCTACACATGACTTGGAGTTGGCGGCCATAGTCTTTGCCTTAAAGATTTGGCGCCACTACTTGTATGGTGAACAATTTGAAGTATTTTCAGACCACAAGAGTTTGAAGGCCACACAACTGACCTCAACATGAAACAATCAGACGGGATGGAGTATCCGAGGATTTTGGCTTTATTTGCATTACCATCATGGCAATGTAGTGGCTGATGCACTCAGTTAGAAGTCATGGGGAGTACTAACTAGTGTAGCTTCCCGGGAGTGGCAGATGATCGAGATCGCTGGGACATTTTAGCCGAGGCAATGATCGTGCTTAAGGAGCATTAGGAGTTCGTGGTTACACCGTCTTACCGAGTAGGTGATTGAGTCCTAGGGGCAAGACGGAGAGATATCGTCCATCGCGAATCAAATACGCGTAGGCACGGTGATTTAAGGCCGCTATCCACATGATAGTCTTCGTATAGGGACAAAGTTGCGGTTCCTGTGCTGACGGATTTGAGAGATCCTCGTAGAGTTCCACTACTCTCGATTGGTCGGCAGATCTAGGTGGCACGGCGATGTACCGTGATCTTCGCTGCTAGTATTATTGGAGCGATGAAGCGAAGACAAGCAGTTTTTGTTTCGATTTACACCACATGTCGTTGCAAAGGTTGAGCATTAGAAGCCAAATGTGCCTACCGCTCATCGGAGGTAGCTAAGTGGAAATAGGAGCACGTCACGATGGACTTTGTGACCCACTTGCCTTGGACACTACGGAGGCATGATGCGGTGTGGGTGATTGTGGATCAAGCCACTAAGCTCCCACATTTTCTAGCAGCAAGTAGATGACCTTTCACATAGGAGAAATTTCACGATTATATCTTTCAAGAGATTGTCCTAAGATCAGGAGTACTATGTCCATAGTCTCGGATAGATCCTGTAAGCTTACACACACTCAAAGAGTTTCAGCGGACAATCGACGATGAGCACAACGCTTCATCCGTGAAATACGGTCAATCGGAGAGACCATGTGTTTTAGAGGACACGCATTTGCATATGTCCTGGATCTTAAGGGTAGCTGGGAGGAGTACTTATCCTTAGTGGAATTCTCCTACAACAACATTTATTAGGCGAGTATACAGATGATAACCTATGAGGCTTTGTATCGGAGGCTATGTCTATCTCCGATTTGTTTGACAGAGGTGGGAGAGAGGTCCATCATTGGTCCGGATTTGATTAGAGACACCTCTGAGAAGGTGATTCATTACCTAAAGCGCCTTCTTACAACCAAAGCCGCAGAAGAGCTACGCCCGACACTCCATCGACCTCTAGAGTTCGAGGTGTGATCACGCCTCTTGGAAAGTGATGCCTAAGAGAGGAGTGACCACATTCGATGTTAGAAGCTAGCACCGGTATAGATATCGGCCCTTCGAGATACTGAGAGGGTGGGGCAATGATTGTGTATCTGGCCAAGAAGCATTATCAAGTTTGATAGTGTTCTATGAGGTGTTCCACGCTCCTACGCCTGAAGTATACTCAAGATTCAGCCATGTAAAGGGATCGGGAGAGATTATTGCTGATACGCATGAGACCTTTGAGGAGGACCGATGCGTGACATCATGGATAGTCGGACGTGTTTATGACGCAAGACCGCAGGCATAGTGAAGGTAAGCCAGGCAACACCAGGAGCCGGAGGAGGCGACATGGGAACGCTAAGGACACAACAAAGCCGCTTATCCTCTCGCTTTTAGGATGGAGTGCACGCCTTCAACACAGAGGTTCAATGACCGTTGCATACGCATTTGATTTGATGGTAATGCGTGGAATTTCGACAAAATTCTTTTAAGCGGGTAAGAATGTATAACCCGGGAAAATTTTAGAAATCGAAAATGACAAAATAATAAAATAATAATAAATTAATGCACGGCTCAGGAAGCCTAGAAAGTTCTCTAGATATCGGTCGATCAAACGACCACGCCGCTGATTCGCCTCGAAATCTAGTTACGAATCGAGTTTCGCTGATTCCAAGATACCGAATTTCGCTGACATATCGCATGTCGGGTGACACAAGGAGTGGTGCCACATGACACCATAGGAGATGAACACATGGCATGATAGCCATGTGGTGTAGCAAGTGACACATGACACTTGGTTGAATGACTCATTTAGAGCCATGTGTCAAATGGAGAGAAATAAAGGGAAAAATAAAAAAGAAAGAAAAAATAAAAGAAAAATAAAAGAAAAAGGAAGGAAGAAAAGTCAAAAAGGGGGAAAAGGCCATTTTGCGTAAACGACAAGTGTTGGAGGGAGGAGAGAAAACGTGAGAAAGAGAGTAGAGAAAAGAGAGAAAGTAGAGGAGAAGCTCTAGCTTCTCTTAAGATCTACTGAGATCGGCCGTAGGTTTTCCCTCGGCAGTAGCACCATCTACGCGATGAGGGCGCGCTGAGTACGAGAATCTGGGGTTTTCGCCAAACTCTAAGAGGTAGGGGTCTTTCCTACTTGCTATTTCTAGTCTGAGCTACATTTAATAGTTTCAGGTTTTCTGAGGTCACAGAGGTCAGAAATTTCAAATTCCAATATTTTGGGACTGAGTGTAGGACTTTTTTGACTGTTGACAACATCCATTCGAATTTTCTGACTTTCGTACTCTAATTTTTGGACTCAAGTTTCTTAATAATCCCGAAGATTCTGGGATCAAGTTGTGCAGTCCAAGACTCCATTCTGAATGTGTGTATGTCGCTTTTTAATTTTATTTTTTTTTTTTATGTGTTATTGCAAAAAATTTGAATAACATGTTGGTTAGGTGAAAATCATGTTAATGCATGCTTATGGATGTATTGATATGGAATTTATGATGGATAAATTATATATAAAAATTATACTATCCATGATTTATTATGTTGTACGTGGTACTCATTATGCATGTAAATGATGACATGTAGCATGAAACGGCATCCAGATTTCCCATATGCATAGACATCGCTATTTAATGGCTTCAGGTGGTACGGACATATTCACTATTCTTGGTGAATATGTAGAGCTCTTAAATGGACGACGTCCAAAATTGAGACTCACGATCGCATAACATTAAAAATGGTACAAATATACGGTGTTTGGTGAAGCAAGATGGGATGATCCTCCCCAGTACGAAGACCAAATTTTATTCTTTGCTGCACATATGATCCAAATGATGAAAGTTCGCGAAGCTGGCCGAAGGCTACGCGGTTTACCGTGAGACCTCGAAAAATTACTTACCCACAAAAACACACGGATTTGATAAATTAAAATGAATATCGAAAGTTGTCCAATGAGTTAAGTCATTGGTGAAACACTAATGATCGGTTTTCACACTTGGCGCCGCAAGTGCGAGGGAGCTCGGTCAGATCGTTAGGGCATGAAGAGTCTCATCTCATCTATGACACAAACATTCCAATGCAGGACGCGATTCAGATAATGTGGTATGATGTATGTGTCATCAAGATGCGGCAGCGAGTAGCCCCATAGAGAATTTTTCTAACGCATTCCTCACCCCGTCAGCGGGACTTTTCGTACACGCGACTGGGTATGGTGAGACAACACTCCAACGAGGCCGTGATTATGAAGGAGATCAATGTGTGGCCTCGATATTACCTTGTAAAAGTATTCGTATAAAAGAATTGTAATTAAATTCTTTTCGGGGACTATTATCTAAATAGTCGGGTATGTAATTATGGTAAGAGGGCTGTGATCGACTCTACGGACTGTAATTAATCGTTTTATTTTCATATTTTGGGGATTTAAAACAAACAATGAATAGGTCTCAGAAGGGATGTATATTGAGGATATGGACAAAAGAATCCTGTAGCACATTACTACTTTTTACAGACCCCTCGGATAGTTTATGACATATTGTTATACAAAGTTGTATGTTGCAGAGCTCCCCAAACAAAGGAGACTCGCTTCGATTTTCACAAAATACGATCCCTATAAACGGACACACAAGGCGGTATCGGGTCATTCGAAATCTACAGAATTATGCGTTAATGTATTGTTTAACTGGCCCTGGTTTTGGGTGTCACAAATAAAGCTTAAGACATTATAGCTCGGCCTCTCACCAATTTCCTCAAAAAAGGCCAATTCAGATGGCATAGAGAAGCTGAAACTGCCTTTCTTGCTCTTAAATAGGCTATGACGACTACTACTATATTAGCCATGCCAAACTTCAACGATGCTTTCACTATTGAAACAGACGCATCTGGGGACAGAATTGGAGCGATCTTGTCTCAACAAGGCAAACCAGTGGCCTACATGAATCGAGCCCTCAGAGTGACCAAGAAATCCTGGTCGACGTATGCCAAAGAGATGTTGGCTATCGTTGAAGCCATACACACCTGGCGGCCTTACCTTTTAGGCCAAAAATTCTATATTCAGATGGATCAACATAGCCTCAAATATCTTATAGAGCAACGAATAACAACCTTGAGCAACAAGAATGTGGGTTGCTAAGCTTTTGGGCTATGATTATGAGATTAAATATAGACAAAGCTGTGAGAACTCCGTAGCTGATGCTCTCTCTCAGAAACAGGGCAGTCCCATTCTCCACCATATTTTCTTTCCACAGGTTAGCTTGTTGGAGGAAATAAAAAAGGTTGCATACGAAGATCAGTACATTCAGACGAAGGTCTGTATGCCCACGGAACAACCTTGAGGATCATATACGCTAAAGGGCTATTACTATACAAAGGAAGGGTCATTGTTCCGAATGATGCCGCCTTACGGGCCAAACTGTTACAAGAAATGCATGACACCAAGGTGGGGAGTCATTCGGGCGTCCTATGCACGTTCAAGAAGTTGGGGGCAGCAGTTTTATTGGGCTGGAATGCATAGGTCAGTGCAAGACTACGTCAAGGGATGCTTGGTCTGCCAAAAAATAAAAGCTGAGACTTTAGCTCCAATTGGGCTTCTTCAACCACTGTCAATCTCGTGCCAAGTATGGGACGACATCACCTTAGACTTTATTGAGGGCCTACCGGTTTCGCAAGGAAAAGACACCATCATGGTAGTGGTCGACATACTTAGTAAGTCCGCTCATTTCCTTACTTTAAGTCATCCTTTTACTGCCCGAACTGTAGCCGAAAAATTTGTGGACGGCGTTATCAAGCTTCATGGCATGCCCAAATCAATTATCAGTGATCGAGACCCAATCTTCATCAGTAACTTCTGGAAGGAATTTTTCACGATGTCGGGCTCTAAACTACACCTCAACTCCTCATACCACCTATAGACGGATGGTCAAACGGAAGTCATCAATCATTGCATCAAACAATATCTTTAGAGCTTTGTTCATCGCGGCTGGCGGAGATGGTGGGAGCGACTATTTACCTTAAGGAATACTGGTATAATATGACCTACCATATTTCGGCAGGGATGACCCCTTTTCAGGCATTGTATGGAAGATTGCAGCCCCCCATTCTGTCGTACAAAGACGGACTTTCGCCAGTCCATGAAGTTGATCAGCAACTCCTAAATAGAGATGAACTGGTACGACAACTAAAGGCCAAATCTTAGAACGACTGGTGAACAGAATGAAACAGGCTGGCAGGATTGACGATAAGGGACGTTTCTGTTCGAGGTCGACGAAAAGGTACTTTTGAAGTTACACCCATACCGCCAGCAAATAGTCTTCAAACGGGTCCATTAGAAACTAGCTAGCCATTTTTATGGACCTTACCAAATTTTAGAGAAGATCGGACCAGTCGCATACAAATTACAAATCCTAGCAGGGGCCCGTGTTCATCCGGTGTTCCATGTGTCACTACTTCAAAGCGTGATGTCAAGATAACAGAAAGACTTGTTGAGACCTAAACCAGCCGAGTTCCCAAATTTTCATCGACGAAGGAGTAGTTCTATTGAGCCTCGCTGTTTTGGACTACCATGATCAAGCAAGGAACCCAGCTTGTCGAAGAAGACTTGTGCCTGGAAGCATCTTCCAGTCGAGGCAACGTGGGGACCATTACACAAATCTCCGGGAGACGTTCCTAAAAAAAAGGACCTTGAGGACAAGGATCCACTTGATGGGGAGGTATTGATAGATGAAGGTGTTCTGCAAGGGATTATAAGCCAAATCCTAAGTATTTGGGATGAGCTTGTATGTAAGAGATCGTTGCATGCAACGTAGGCAGGGGTCTTGCACATGAAAAATAACGGAGGAGGAGCTAGGTCGTGCAATTGAGAATTTTATGTGTGAATGGGTCTTCAGTTACGAAAGGGTATGGTTGCAAACTGAGTAGTGTAGTTAAGAGTTTTATGTATGAATGGGTCTTTAGTTGGTTGCGAGTTTTATGTCACTTTTCTTAGGTTTGGCTTTTACTTGTATATGCAGATGTTGTTTTCCGTGGGTTTATGTCAAGTTATTCAATTCTAGCTTCCATTCATTTCGGTTTGCTTGTTTGTGTGGCCTTGATTATTTAAGTAGCCACAAGTTGCTAATAAAGGGAGAAAATAATTTGTTATTCAAAACTTGCGGTACTTTCCCACCCGAAGAGAAGCTTATTCACGTATTAACGTTGTTGGGACCTATCAAATATGTTTAAGAATATAATATAACTAATAAAAATTTAATATTCCAAATACTTGAAGAAACGTATAAAAAAATAATAAAATTATATAAAATTGACCTTTAAATTTAAATCACCAAGAAAAAAAAAGAAAAAGGAAAACGAAAAGAAGGAAAATCTAACTAGAGGTGGAGGGAGAGGAGAGTGGCTTTATAAGCTTAAACGCCTAATAAAATAAGGATGAACATCGGAACCCAGAGGGACGTCAGAGGCCCAGCGATGGAGGTTTTCCTTTATAAGCTCCAAAATTGGGAGGCTATCTTCATACATCTCCTCATTCAGCTCTTTACTTGTAATCTCTCCCACTGCTTCATCAAAAGTACGCCTTAAAACTGCCATAAATTTCTGTATATATAAATGAACAAAACAAGAACATGTTCTTGAATCAATTGAACAGAAACCAGATTATGATTTCTGATCGATATCAGTACAAACCTTCCGTGCCTTCACTATATCGTAAAGGAAG